>JASSUY010035655.1:0-18924 GCA_032466535.1 Forpus xanthops
GAGGAAGCAGAGACAGGACACCTGACCCAAACTGACCAAAGAGGTATTCCATATCACAGCACATCATGCCCAGGATGGAAAAAAGGAGGGCAGAGACCTGGAAGGGTGGGGGTGCACTGCTTGGTCGAGCTTGGTATAGGCGGTGAGAGATTGTATTCTTTTCCCTTGTATTTCTCTTGTCATTATTATCATTGGTGGTAGCAGCAGTGGTTTGTGTTATACCTTAGTTATGGGACTGTTCTTATCTCAATCTGTGGGAGCTGAATTCTTTCAATTCTTTTCCCCATCCCCCGGGAGCTGGGGGAAGAAAGAGGGGGGAGTGAGTGAGCAAACTGTGAGGCTGAGAGGCTTAAACCACGACAGGGGGACAGGCAGGGAATCAGTTATAACCTTTAGCAGAACACAGCAGAACATATAAAAATAATATTCCAACAAACTCCTCATACCCTGACAGATCGGATCTTCTGTTTAGATAGAATATTTTACACATTAGCAAAACAGCAGAACCAGCCTCCAAGAAGACAAATTACATCATTTCAGAAGTTTCAGAAAGAGTACCTTTTGTCTTCATTTCAAATTCTCATTAAAGAGAGACTTTAAAAGAGCTGCACTATGCTCTTTTGTTTTGAAGAGACAGCATAAATTTTGTTTTCCTCTTTCATGCTGTTCATGTCAATCATGAAAAGACCTGATGTACGAGGTACTTATTAAAATACATTTTCCTCAAAAAGATGAGTGGGTACCATAAATACCATGACAAAAATGTTTTTTTTAAAAATATTTATTTTTAAGCAGAAACATTTTCATACAAAGAAAAATTCCTCCTCCCATAAGGTGGTTAAAAAATTGCACTGGTTAAAAAATTGATATGGGGGAGGGTTTGAACACTGCAACAAAATTATTATGTAAAATTCCCAAGAAATGTCAAAAGATGGCTTGCCATGATTATATAGCATAGGAAGGGGGCAGGCAGGAATGATAGGGAGCAGATGCAGCTGAGAGGCAGATGGGGATCTGTACTACAGCCTTTTGTTCAGTACAATATTGGGGCATACAGCCGGGGAGGGAGGCTGGGGTTTCTTCCTCCCCATATCTGCCCAGATCTTACAGATCTCTTACAGAGCAGACAAGACTATATGCTGAACTGAAACAAAACCAATGCAACTGCAAGGCAACCAGTCAAAAAAACAATCCAAACACCAACCCTCCCTCCCCAGATACAGATAATCTAGGAAGGTAAAATGTCCCATATCCTCTAATGCAGCAAATGCTTAAAAAAAAACATATTAAACAAACAACTGATGTTATATTAAACTAAGGTAGCCATGGACCACTGCAGTGCATCACCTTAAGCTGTCACTTTTTTCTATAAAGTATCTGGTATAATTTATAGAAAGGAAAAATATTTTTCCAAGCTGTTGAAGAATGCCTGCATGGCAGAAACACCTTCTGTATAGCCAATGAATTTAAACTGATCTACATTCAAGTCCATACAGCAATTATTCTGCCAGCTTGCCTCAGCAATTATGAGAAAAGAAACAATTTTCAGAGATAACCGAAGCTGGAAAAGATGACTGCGTTCACCAGCTACATTCCTTTATGTCTGACACAAAGCATTCAGTTCTAAAATGCCCAAGGATTTAGGTGTACAAAGATGTATCACCAGGACGGTAATGAAAGGACCAAGTGTTAGCTGCAACTTTGTTCAAAGAGAAGCTAGGAGGAATTAGACACAGCAGGCATTCTTTCCCTCAAGGTCTGAATACACACACACTGAACAAAAAAAAGAGCTAAAAATGCACCCTCAGCTCAGGCTTGAACAAGGGCTATTAGTTCAGAGCTATA
Organism: Forpus xanthops; assembly: GCA_032466535.1. Classification (NCBI taxonomy): domain Eukaryota; kingdom Metazoa; phylum Chordata; class Aves; order Psittaciformes; family Psittacidae; genus Forpus; species Forpus xanthops. The sequence goes on from JASSUY010035655.1 coordinate 1,846, forward strand.
GTGCACAGATAAAATATGTCTGTGTCCAACAGTAAACCTGCATTAACTTACATAATTTGCATGTTAAATACATTCAAAATAATTTGATTTTATGTTCCTCCTACCCTCCCCCAACTTCACTTTCTCCCAAATACATGATGATACTTGAAATGCAACAGTTAAAGCACAGCTTTCAATTAATATCAAGTCACTATTTAATATAATCAGAAGATTTCACAGTCAGCAGCGTGAACCCTCGGTAACAGTAATTTGCAAAATGGTATTGGCAGTTGACATGGTTTACGATCAAAAAAGAAATCAAGTATCCTGCAATTCAGAAGTATAAAAGCTTATATATGTTATGTAGCAACGAAAAGAAGTTAATACTTTGTTTTCTCTTTTTAGTGGAAGTTTGAAAAGGCTTTTTCATTGAACAGTTTCAAAATAAAAATGTGATACCTGTCAAAGACAGACTTCAGAAATTTCTCAGACCAATTCCATACGGTTGGCTCAGCATATGAAGCACACTCAGCAGGGGTAAATCTCCAAATTGTCCTGTCCAAAGGAATTCCCCTCAGAACAACCATCCTGAGTGCTCACATCACACCAACTTTGTGTTCAAGGTGAGGTTCACCTTCTTCCTTGTTAATCTATTCTAGGATTGAGACTCCAGCACTGTTACTTGAGCAGGCACCTAAAACTGGCAAAGTACCTTCACAAACGAATGCCTAGAGCAGTTTTCACAAGAAACACCATCTTCTCCTGAGCTGTCCATCAGTGAAGATTTTACTTATGGCATCATAACTGTTAAGTCTTGTCACTGTCATATTTAGGGCTAAATATAAGACTAATCAATCTCTTGCAGGCACTCTCAGATGAGATTTCACTGAGAAAGCATGATCTAAAGACCATTATTTGTGATCAACTTTTGATAAAAATGGGGGGGCACTAATATTAAAGAGTAGTCTTCTGTCCTTCTGCAGCTTTTGGTACTTTTCTTCTAACAAAGGATCAATATGAGTTGCCAAAGCGCAATCTGATGTGGAAGAACTATCTCTATTCCACATCAACACCTGAAGTTGGATAAGACAAATTTTCTTCTTTAGCAGAGCCTTCAAGCTAGTGCCAAGGGCTGAACTTGATTCAGGCCCTTTCTCCCAGCAGCAGACTATGCTGCATTTCCACTGGGACCTTGAATATCAAAGACCACAGTTTCTGAAGAGTGACCACTTGTGCTATTTCTGTACCTGGGACTATAAGGAAAACACTTTAACAGAAGGCCTCCATCTGAGATTCCAAGTCCAAACTTCAGATGAAGTTGGATAAGTCTGCATGTGCAAGTAAAAACACATCTCACTACCTTTATTCACATGATAAATCCTTTTGAGATTAAACAGATGTAGACAATGTGCAATTCATTACACATACAACAGCCATGGGAGCCAAACTCAACTCCTGGATGTTTTGCCAAACCTGAAAGCCTTTTGAAGCATGCGAAACAACAGACTATACACTTATCAGCGAGTCTGTTCTTGTAGGAAGAACAGACACATTGAAGAGAGAAACAAACCACCAGTGACTAATGTCATAATGTAGTTTACATATGCAGCAATTATATAATAAACATTCACATGAAAATGCATTTTTAGTTCTTCAATACCAGCAATTTTTGACTTCAGACCTAAACAGAAAACACCCAAAGGCTTACCCAGAGCGGCGCTTTCCTCCTCTGGAAGGCATGGATCCTGCCATTCTCACTTGTCCACTTGACATTGGTGTTACTGGCAAGGCCACTGATCCAGGAATATCTGATGCCATTTCTGCAATGCAGAAGTAGGGAAAGAGGAGGGAAAAATATCATTTAATCCAAATCTGAAAGGAGAAACCTAGAATGATGCATTAGAGAAAGACCTCTTCAAAAAAAATGCTGAGAAAGCTTTGCTTTTTATTTCTAAAGAATAGGAAAGCTCTCCAGGCAAAGACCAGCAGATTCACATCTCCCTTAAAAGAAGCCCAGTTCTGTTAACAGCCATTATGAGTGCCTTGGGAGATAGAGAGAATAGCAGGTAGGTACCTCTGTATTGAAATTTACCTAATGGCTCTAATTTTACTTCTCAGAGGGGCTGTCAGATGAAGGCCAACAACCTCTTACAACAGTTAAACTGCTCTGTAGAGAAATGCAGAGACGAATTCCCAAATGAAGCTGTGGATCATGGTACCAAGACACCAAGAAAAACAAAACTTAGAAAACTTCTCAGTTTGTCAGTGAGGTCAAGAGTCCTGAGCACAGATGAATTGTCAGGCAACACTGGTTTTTACTGCTTATATTCTGGTGGCATTCAGAGAACCACAACTTTGCAGAGCTCCAAGGCTTCCTGTATGTCTGTATGGTGTCTTGCAGAGCAGAGCCCAAAATCCAAGCTGTTATTAATCCCTCTGCCAGTGCTCTGGGCATAGCCACAGGTTAAACCTCAAAACTCTTATGCGAGAAAACAGCAAGAGTACACCTGATGTGATGACTTCCAGGTCACTACTGGCAAGTACTTTTACAACCTATTAATAACAGTTCATTACACTTCAAAAAAAGAGAAGTGGAATATAAGGTATTTATACCCTTTTCTCCAAGCCCATAGATTAAGCATGTTTTGCCTCCATGACTCTTGTAAACTATGAAAGCAATTGAAACTTTTTTAATGCAGAGACACTTTAGTCTACAGTCACAACATTTAATTATCTTGAAAGAAAATGCATCCTCCTTCCAACTTTTCTTTAAAAAAACCCAACTTGGTGGAGTATCTGGAGCTACAGATAAATATATTTACTAATGGAAAGCAAAAGTCTTAAAAAAAACCTGCTATTTTTTTTTCCCTCAATAAATAAGTACAAAAGAACTTCAATTATGGAAACAGCAATCCATGTTCTTTCATTATGTCTGGAGTGCACTTCTGTCTCTGTCACACTTTATATAAATCCATTACACAACATTATGCATTTCAAATAACAACATTTTATCTGCTTACTGATTCCCCAAGTTTCTTCTAGGACATTTACTTTTATTAACTCCTTTTCAACTAAAAAGCAACAGAGAAAATACTCATTCAATATTTTTCAACAAAGTGTGCAAGGATAAACAATGAGACCTCTGCCTTCAACACTACACCATGGAATGTCCCTCTGTGTGCAAAGCTGCTGCTATGTGGAAACCCTACATTAAATATATATTAGCATATTGCTGTACAAAAGGAGAATGAGCATCCAAATAACTGTTAAATCACCATTTCTAGAATTAAGTACCCTTAGCAGTCTGATGACAATAATTCACTTGGAACACTCAAACTCACATTCCATGGACACAACTGAAGGTAATTATGAAATGCTCTGCTTACTCATTTATTAAAGCAGATGGTAAGAACCATAATAAATTTACCTGCAAAGTGTCCCTGTCACTCAGAAACACATTCCAGCACAGATCATCAAGGAGATCAGATTTTTTTAAAGCAGTAATAGTAAAACAATTTTACATCAACTCTGCGCTGTATTTTGAGTAAAATCAACACTATATTTGTAATTGCAATGAGAAATTTTTTTAACCTCATTTTCCTCAATCTAAAACAAGAATTATGAAAAACCAGGCCAAGGGTTGGATTCATCTGCTCTTAGAAGTCTAAAAATCCAAGCTAATTATTTATATAATAACTTTATAGATCACTGAAAGGGAAACAAAGCACCATCCTTGCATTGCTATGTATTCCATGCTTAGAGGTACATCCAAAATAGGTTGAGTAAATCTCTTTCTATAGGTTCCTTGCTCTCACCACTGACAACTTGGATAGTTTTGCCCCCAGTTTAGGTGGTTGTGGCTATGCAGAATGAGTCTTTCAGCTCTTATTTTAAGCCTTTAATGGGTGGCATAACGTTTGACTTGATGATCTTAAAGGTCTTTTGCAAACTAGTTGATTCTGTGATTCCATGTATGAAGACAAGGGTAGTTAGCAAGTTTCAAGCAGCAAGGAAAAACAGAAACCATGCATTTTTTTATAAGAAAAAAAGAAAAAAATGGAGGCTAGAGGAATGGACAAACTACAGCCTCAGTTGTATTAGTGTCCAAAAACAGCAGAAAGAAAATATCTACAATAAATAAATAAGCTGTCTATCAGGGTATAAGCTGAACAGTTACTGTGGAGGTATCCTGAATCTCTAGGATGGCACATCAAAAACAGCACAGTGAAGAAAGTAACTTTTTACATTAAACAGCCTTTAAATATATCTTCATGGCGCTGAAAGAAGAAAACCAAGCTCATTCAGCTGACCACTTTTAAAGGATATCTTCAAAAATTTCCATTTCCAAGATAAAAGCACAAGGAAAGAAGAATAAAATAATCAGGGCATCCACAGACATTAATCCACGTGAAAGCTCAACTAAGAGGGAAGAAAGCTGAAGGTCCTTCAAACCTGAAGACTTTCCATTATACAACAGTCTGAGGATGTGACAGACCTGCATATACGTCGATTTATAAGACACCCAATTTACCTTTCCAGTTCAGAGTTTCTCATGTCAAAGAGACACCAGCCCCTGTGAGATCTATTGCACCCTTGAGGGTGGTTGTATAGATAACAAAAGCAGTCAGTTTCACAAGATTTCTTTCCTGACACAACAAAATTAGAGTTATGCAGATGGAGAAACCAAAAGGCTGGGACTCTTCAAACCACTTGGTGAACACAGCAAAGAAAGAAACTCCAAGGACATGATCGAGGAGGATAGAGCACCCAGCACCTGACCTGGCTCAGAGGGACCAGCCAGAGCAGCAGTGGAGCACCTCAGACACAGTCTCAGTGTACAAATGGTGACAACGGAGCATTACAGGACTTCAGAGGCAGAGGTGACAAAGTGACCCCACTGCTCAACTGTGGGCAAACAGGCGTTGGAAGACACCCATTTGTCAAAGTTGGACAGTGGCAACAAAATACAAACCACTAGATTGTGGCTGTAAAAACTGCTCACAAATGCAACAGCTCCATGCTGCAGGCTGCAAGAAATTCTGGGGAGATGAAGGAATGGATCTGAGCTGCTTCCCAGTTATCTTCCATTTGTACTCATCTGCAAGCATTTAAAAGGACCAAATCCTTGATGATATTTTTGTATTTATAAAGAAGAGCTGGTCAGAAGAGGAGAAACATGTTATCTCAAAAAATGAGCCAGAAAAAAATTGTGATTAAATGGTCAGCTGCTTCTCTGACTAACCACCTGAGAAGTTACCTGTCTGTGCATGCTCCAGGAAGAAAACAGAGAGAAAAGGAGTCTCAGTTATAAATATTATGCTAGAGAGGCACTCCAGGGAGCCTATTACCATAAAAAAGAATAAGAATTATAGAAGGGATGTGCACTGGACACAGATCTAAAGAAAAAAAAAATCTATAAAAAAACAGAAGGGCAAACTACAGTTGTGTGAAGTTACGTTTAGGACAGCCCCTTGAAAGTAAATGAAAATATTCTGTTGTAGCATTGTTGGGGTTTGAGCTGTCAGCCACACAGCCTCTCATTACTGAGCAATAACTAAAAATATCGATGTTACCAGTGCTGTTCCCAGGCCGAAAGTCAAAAACACAGCACTGCATCAGCTACTAAGAAGGAGAAAAATGACTGCTACTGCTGAACCATGGACAAGCATAAACTAGTATAAAATTGCAGCACAGCAGAAGGAAATGTCAAGTTGGTTACATTAAAAAAAAAAAAAAAGGGGTCAGCAATCAAAGATCATGTTTCCAGGCTCATGTACACCCATGTCCAAACACACGTTAACACTGACGTTCGCTGAAGTCTTTCAGCAGCAACAAACAAGCTGTTCTCTTTCTGAGACTGGACCTTCTCAGAGTGGCCTTTCCTTCTGACAACAGATATAAAACAAGTGCTGTTCATTTTACCAAAATTAAAACACGAGCATAAGGGTATAATGTACAGCAAGTAAAACAAGATCAGGCTGAATGTTCATAAAAACGACCTATAACCATCAAAGCAGTGTTCTGAAAATGCCCAAATGTCAAATAGAAATCATTTTTCTGCTGCAAGAATACATGCAGTATTTAATTTCAAAGTTAGAAAGATATCTAGAGATCTGCCAAAGAACACGGAAATGCTATTAAACTCCAGTGTAACACTCGCAGTCTTCAGTACACATTCTTCCAGTTAGGTGACACCTAACAGCTCTTACTACTGTCATGCCTAGGCATAGGCCTGATCCTGCCATCAATACTCATATTCATCTTCGAGATCCCTGAGAAGCCATACTAACCCAGGCACTTCATCTATGCTCAATATAGAAACAGCTGAGTGAGTCTCTCCATTTCTACCCAAATTCATTTCACTGCTCCAAGCTTTGGATGTTACACTTTCCTCCAACAAAACACGTAAGTCACCCCCAAAATATTCTGGGATCTTTTTGAAATGAAAGACAATTTGAAAATGTACACCAAAAATATAGGGATAAACCACAGGGATTTATTCTTGATAAATTCCATGTTCATCTCACACTTTGTTGTAAAGATCTGTACAAAACCCAGCTACAGTGCTCTTCACAAAGCAGAACACAAAAAGCAAGCCAAATGCTGCACAAGGATTCCTCGAAAGTGCTCGTGAACCACAATCACAGCAAGAACTGCTGGACAGGGAAACACACCAGGACGAACCTGGACTTCTCTTTTTACAGAGAATAAATCACATCTCTTCAATTCAAACTGCAATCTTGAGCCCCACCCCAGATCCTCTGCCTGAAACACAGCTCTAAGCCGTCTCTGACACAGCAGATGACTTGCCAAGACACCCCCCAAAGAAGCACAGCATTCTGGCCAGGTATTTTCACACAGGTCCGGAGATGGCACTTCCTGCTCTGCTCCCTTCCAGAAACCACAGCCATACATCCTGCTGTGAAGGTTTGAAATGCAATCAGTTCATGTACATTTAAAAGTCCATCTTACTAAAGGTCCTATTAACCACTCTATTTTCAGCTACTTGGGCACCCCCTTAACTACACGTGCCGGCCACAGACCTGGTCAGTTTTATACTGAAGAAATGCCTTTGCCGACTTCAATGGACTTTGAATCCCTGACATTAACTTTAACAACCAGTTCCAGCTTGCTATTACATGTCAAGTACCACTGAGGATGCTCTCCACATCTACTGTAATAAACAGCATTTAACTCAGATGCCAGCATGTGATTAAACGAACAAGATTCTACTTTTATCAATACACATGCAACAGATTTCCAAATGCTAATCCATAGAATGACTGAGATGCCAATCACCTCCAAGTAAATCTTTAGTGGATCTAAAGCTAAATGCACGATTACAAATGTGCCCTCTCCCATGCACATCATCATACACAGAGATTTTTTAAATGCTTTAAGAAAGCAGATTTCCAAAACTTCTTTAGAAACTGTATTTTTCCATATCCTGAAGTCATATGGGAGTTAGATGCATCTTAGCAAAAAGGTTTTGATTGCAGTCAGTTGCAAAGGGGATTTTCTGCCTAGCAAAGAGACATTTAAGAACAAACTCAACCGTATCTCTTATTTTAGAATATGCCAACGAAAATACAAAGCTATCATGTAGACAAAAATATTTCACAGAAACACCTAAAAATCTATCTGCATATATAGTCATTGCTTTTACATGTTAACCACAGGTACTATAAAACAGAGCTTGCTCTCAGAGAATACAAAAAATAAACCATTTGCATTGTTCCTGATAACTGCTAATGCTGTTTTACTTGCATTCCATTGCCAGATACTTTAAATAGACTCCACATCAGAAAGATATACTGTACAGAGAACATATGCAGAAAAAAGCAGAAACATTCATTTCCCTGCTCTTAACAGAATCACAGTAACAAATAAATCATGAAATACAGTAAATCCCACCTTTGACGAAGACTCTTGCAAAGATGCTATTTCCTTCCTGTGAGCAAAACCTTCTTGGAGAGAAATTTTATCCGCATATAAGAAGTGGCAGAAACCTCTGGGAAGAAATGTAGCAGCATTGGTATTCTGCTCAGAAAATGTCATCACAGATCTGTTTACCTTAACTGTGGACCATGATTCAGCCGGTGACAACCGTCTTGCATACTGATCAATTTATTTGCAGCAAAATTACTAACATTTTCTACTTTAACCATTTAGGTTCTGGAACCAGCTACTAAGGGAGGGCTTTTATAAACAGCATATAAAGCCAGCTTAATTAAAAACTTTCCCCTCCAACACAATGCCCTGTGCTTTGGGTTGTGGGGTGGGCTCCCCCATAATCCTGAAGACAAATTAGGGCATATGGTAAGTGGTTACCAGAGAAACCTCTCTGGAAAATTAAAATCAGAGCATCACAGGTGAATATTAAATATGCATGAAGTGGGGGAGAGGATGCGATTAAGCTGATCGTTTGGGGGGGGACTGGCTGTTCAGCGAAGACAGTGACCAACCATTTGAGAGAGCAGCCTAACTGGGGGTCTAGAGACCAAATCTAGTTATCTTGCTGACTGCCTTTTCTGCTGTGGCTTTGGAAATGCCCAGCTTAAGTGCAATCTAACAAATCTAAGAGGTATCTACCGTACATGCCACCAGTAGACTGGAAAAGCAGGTTTTGAAGCCAAAGAGGTGAAACCTCTATGGTGCCTCTAGACTTCACTGTTGTGAACACACAGCCCATTTGTGGAGTCCTGGAATCTCAGTATAAACTGTACTTTGTTGCATGTTCTTCAGTTCACCACCACCACAGTGACGTGCAAAAGAAGGCATAATGCAGAGAATTAGAACTAGGCTGTGACAAAAGAGTTTTGGTGTACTTCAGGGGAATACTTGCTCTAAGTACTCAGCTTGAGGGACACTGACAGACATATCCCTGCAGAATAAGCAGCTAGTACTGAAAGTCAGGGTCCTCTGAAGCATCCAAATCTAGCCATGCAGAAAGTACGGCACTCACAAACCCAGCTGTAGAAGCATCAATTTTATGATTTGTAAGACCAAAAATTATTTCATACAGTACTCCTAAGCGATTTTGAATGCTACTTTGACAATATTTTGCTTATTTTTATTTCCCATTTTCATGCTAATTACCTTGTTCATTCCAATCATGTTTGGTAATTCCCTTCATCCAGATCAAGGGCACAACAAATCCCACAGACATCAGGGTGTAAGAAAAGGATGCAAACTCCATTTGTACTTACTGGCTACGCCTTCTCTGCCTGAATGACCAACAACTCATATATAACTGAATAAACCCAGAATGGCCATTCTTCATCCAGAAGATGACCCATAGTCTCACCTCTGCACCTACTGCAGAATTTATTATAGCTTAGAAATTCAACCTGAAGCACAGACACACATTCCTGCCTAAGGCTATGTTAGGAAGAAGGGACAGTTGCTTCTTCATTCCTCCTATCTTCCTGACAAAAGGCATGGCACCAATTCACCTTCTCACATACTCTCATGCATATTCCTCTGGCTATTTTTCCACTTCATGTTTAAAAATGAGGCCAGGCTCTTCTCAGTGGTGCCAACGCTTTAGCTAGCCTCTAGACAGCCTCTGGCTTAGATGAACTTTTTTTGTACTCCCTCTATAAGCCAACACAACCAACTTGTGCCAAATCATGACCATCCCCCTCAAGAAAAAGAGGTTGCTGGAACTCAAAATATGGAGAAAATATTAAAAAAGAGGCCTTAATGGCTCTTGTGTTGAAAGCATGCCTCTAATCTTGGAAAATAATAACCCGCCTCACAATTAAAACAAGAAGTATATCTGCACTGTAGAATGAATTTGGAAACTGTCACCAGAAACTAAGTGCTTGCTCTGCCCCTAAAATTTGGTAAATCTTTTCTCATTCCAGAAGTGGGGGCTTTAACTGAAGTAGAACATTGCCTAGGTCTCTACCATGATTACGATGAACAAACGCATTTGAAGAAATTGCATCCAAAGTCTAGAAGTGCACCAAAAAGTGGGCTAAAAGCAAATCCAGGAACCTGGACCACTGCTGCATTCAAAACACAACCTGAGCCTCCAATACCTGACAAGTCTATTAGGTGTAAGTAGCCACAAGTGGGAAAGTGCACATACTGGAAGTAGGGCAGTTACTCTAAAAAGACAGTTTGCAGAGATGATGAAAATCTGGCTTTGAAAGGTTGTTTCAGGATCAAAGGATCCTTTATTAAAAGAGGGAAAAGTTAGGTCCTTATCTTACACAAAGGGTAACAGTGAAACTGCAGTGAACAGCAACAGTATCATTTATGCTGTCTGAATGTGACCCTACCTGGTCTTCAGGCCATCGCTATTCTGCTCAGCAAATGTCATCACAGATCTGTTTACCTTAACTGTGGCCCATGACCATGTACTGATACAACACAATTCTGCACTTAAGTGTTTTCTACCTTAATTGATATAATTTTGTCCCATGTTAATGACACACAGCAGAAGCCCTAAATCGATTACCAAAAGATTAGGTTCCCCAAACTATGCATCATTTCCATTCTCATTTACCTCCTCATCTTTTGGCCAGTGGTGGAAAAGGCATGCTGGGCTTGAAAAACCTTTCTTTTGGGACAGGACAGACAGTTTTTATACCATGAGTAGGAGACAACATTACTCAAGCACTCTTCTTCTACAAAGGTAATAAATTAGCTAACTATCCCTACTAATTTCTTTCATTGCTCCAGATTACTGATTATTAGTTTTACATCATTGCTGCTTGTCCTTCCCCAAACTAGTCATCTTGTTTCATTTCTCTGTTCTACAAAATAACTGTTGAAAGATCACAGAATCATAGAATGGTTTGGGTTGGAAAGGACCTTAAGATCATCTATTTCCAGCCCTCTACAATGGGCAGGGACACCTTCCACTAGACCAAGTTGTTCAATGATGTTTACAAGCTCATGGTCTCTTATAAACTCCTATGCAATTGTTTTATGATAATAATGAGTGCAAAGTAGTCACAATGTCATTATTTGAGACTTCATTTTTATTCATTCATCTTCATTTATTTTAAAATAACATTTCTATTATCTTCTATCAAGAGGTCTGGCTTGTTACTATCACCTAGCAAATTCCATTCCAGAAACAAAATCTGGCTTAGATTTCAACCAAATACTAGCACTTGATCACAAACCTATTTTGTTCATGCACAAGTTCAACCATCAATTTGCAGAAATTGCTTTGAAACTACTATTAAAATACTTAGAATGGTTTACACAAGACAAACCCCACACAGATCATTGCTGTGGTTCTCCAGTTTACATCATAACAAGATCAATAATCTAAACTCCTATCAACTACACAAAATATACTGAAGAGCTGTAAATAGGCAATGAAATAAAGGCAGCGGGTAATAAATCTGCCTACAACATTGACCAAAACTGATCTTCACCAAAGGCAGATCAGGGGTAGCTTTGCTTCCCTTAGAATCCAAAGCCTTCTCTTGACTTTTTTACTTTCCCTCTCTAACAGAAATGCACAGAATTCACACAAAAGTCATTTTCTCTGACTTGAGAGCAAATATCACTTGATTCTTGCCCTTATTTTCTGTTAATTACAGCAGAATTCAGCTACCAGATTTTATTATCATATTTATGGCAATAACATTAATTCCAAGTTGGAAGAACTTCAACAACATTATTTATTAAATAAGGAGCAGAGATTTTTTTTGTGGCTGACTTTATTCCTGGTTTCCTCTCACAACTGCTTCATATAAATACTCTTATAATTCATTTTCATTGAGCAAGCATTGTCTAAGTTCACAGATGCAAATATTTATGGAATTCATATTTTTATACAGAATCATAGAATAGTTAGAGTTGGAAAGGACCTTAAGATCATCTAGTTCCAACCCACCTGACATGGGCAGGGACATCTCACACTAAACCATGCCACCCAAGGTTATGTCCAATCTGGCCTTGAACACCGTCAGCAATGGAGCATTCACAACTTCCCTGGGCAACGCATTCTGGTGCCTCACCACCCTTTACAGGAAAGAATTTCTTCCTCAGATCCAGTCTAAACTTTCCCTCTTTAAGTTTGAACCCATTACCCCTTGTCCTATCACAACAGTCCCTCATGAAGAGCCCCTCCCCTGCATCCTTATAATTTCCCTTCAGATACTGGAAGGCTGCTATGAGGTCTCCAAGCAGCCTTCTCTTCTCCAGGCTGAAGAGCCCCAACTTTCTCAGCCTACCTTCATAACATAAAATTATGTAAAAATAAAGAAAATAATATAAAATTCGATAAAATATAAATACATTAAAATTTAAAAATTCAAAAATCCAGGGAGCCAGATCAAGACAAAAGTGAGATCTTGCACCTGATCTACCTTCTACAACAGAACATGAGCCAATCACTATAAAAAAAAACATCTCTGGTGGTCATCGTATTGAGCCAAGTCACAGAGGAGACAGTAATAGACCATGAAAGATATTCACATACAATTTCTGAGGAAGTGATGACTGCTGAACTACATCAGACTAAACTGAACACTACTGCTTTAGTGACACCCCATGATCTGCCCCACAAGCCACTGACCAGGTTGAGGTCAAAGACCTGAGGCTTTTGTAATGCACTCACACATACAGAGACACCACTTCTCACCAGCTGCAGAAAGCTCAGGCCAAATTATTCATTGAAAATTACTTGTGTCTTTCAAATATCTTTATTATTTATTATAAAGATTTGTTTAAAGCATGCCTCAGAACATTCATTCTAAATTTCATTCAGAACAGCAACCTGCATTACTAAACACTTAATTATCAGTATATTTACAGTGTCTTTGGGCACTGCTGGGTAATCAAAATGCTATTGTTTTCATTAAACAGTATTTTAATGATTTTATTGACTAATCACTTGGTCAACAAGCAAATGATGCTCATTTGATGTTGCAATAAGTAATTGACCTTTCAGGTGTTTCCACACCCCAATTTATTACCAAGAATAAGAATATTTATGTGAAACACCCTAAAAAAAGAGTATCATTACTCATCACAAAACATGTTCTAAAAATAGGGAGCCGTTCAGTATTTTTTCCTTTCCTCACAATTTCTAATGCAACATTCTCTGTCTAAAAATTGCAGGGGGGAAAAAAAAAAAACCCACATTTAACTCCATTTTGAAAATCCAGCCTGAGCCTTGCATATTAAATATTCAGTTCATTTTATCCCTTTCTAAACTTCCAGTAGGTCAAAGGAGATTTTCTGATTAACATTTCTTTAATTTCTTTTCTCTAGAGATGGGAGAAAACACTAACCTCACTTTCCCATAGCAAAGACAAAAACTTCATATGACTCAAATGCAACATGAAAGTGAACAGATAGCCTGTGTAATCTATTACTCCAAACTATTATATTTCCAAACTCCAGGCCCAGGTTATGAAGTACTATAGTCCAGCCTTCAGACCATGGAAAAGGACTCTGATAAAGAAAATTTCAGATTCAAATCTAACTGAACCTTAAAAAGCCACATGAAGAGTACACCAACCTTCTCACACCATTCAACTGGCACCTGTCAGAGATCTGGATGTGTTCAGCTTAAGCACCCGCAGGGGAAAACCTTTAGAACATCTTCTGAAGTCTTAACTGCTCTGACATAGCAACCCATATTAGCAGCTACCCTCATCTTTGAAGATGAGCTTCCCAAAACATGATTTTTTCTACAAGCAAAAAAATGTTAGAAATAAAGATCTTGGTGATTTTTTCTGTCTTTTGCTGTCCTGCGATCATTGACAATGCTTCTAAAACCATTCTGCCTTTTAGGTAATTTCACATATCACATCTTTCATGTCTGCAAATAATAGTAATAACAATAATAATATCAACAATAACTATAATATCAATAATAGCCCACAGGCTTTTGGAATTTCAAAGGTAGCTGCATTTGCATTTTTTTATTACTTTCTAGAATTTCTGATTCCCACAAATGCTCCAAACAAAGCACCTCAACATCACTGCATAACGGAAACCTTCATACGAATATAAGAAATACAGAATTCTGCTAGGCTGCGCTGGTGTTATTCCTTGGTGTTATTTTAGGTTTACTACACACTCAGGAATTTGTCATGAATTTTGGAACACTTTTTTCCGCTTAACTTCTTCACAGAGCTATTCCCTGAGCAGCTTTTAGAATGCTGAATCTTATATTTTGCTTTTTAAAATTACCAACATTAAAATAAGAGAGAAAACGCTGTTTCCAGATAAGCTCTGCCGGGCTTTCAGGAAGCGATCAGCTGAAATGGCCATTTTCTTACTGATTTTATGAAATACAGGAATTCACTGCATGTTCTACCAGTGAACTACTAAACAAATAAGAACATGTAACAACAAATTACTATTTATCCACGTCCCCATACTGATATTAAACATGATTTGACATCCATTACAATCCGCTTACTCCCAAAAGTATACAGACAGTTTTGTGGATTCATCAAATAGAGAAGTGAACAACAATACTGAAAAAAAACCTCACTATAAACAAACTGGATGTTTGTCAAAAAACCCGCTGAGTATTTGTCTGTAAATATTGACCAAACTAAGTTTTTTGCTTTGATATTTGCTGAGCAGCACAGACAACTAAAATGGACATAAAATTAGTCTGAATGCCAAACTTGACAATGAGGTTCCAGGTTCTACAAGGGACTCTATGCCAAAAAGCAAATAACTAGTGGCAGCCAAATGCGCTTACCAAGAAATCATTACAAATACGTTATCATTAGTTTTCAACATTAGAAAGAATCATGGTTTGATTTCTGAAAATGTATTTACTTCCAGTGACAGCTCACTGACTTGATTTAAAGAGCAGTTTCAGTTAACATACTAACCAAATAACTCCACATAATGCATTTTTCTGCTTTTTAAATTCAACTCTCAAATACACAACAAACACTTGAAAACTATCTTATAATTTTCACTCTGTGTAACTGTATATTTCATACAGCTTGAGCATTTCTTTTGTGTATGAAGCAGAGAATATTTTGCTCCCAATACAAACTGTAACTGGCTGAGAACAAATGTGCATTCAAAGGCAAATGAAGTGACAAAAGCAACCCGTAAGTCAAGATACCATGAAATAAGTTGTAAAGCCTATATTGAAACTTTATAGCTAGGTGGATCATTGGTAGTTCAGAACTGAAATAGCTATTCCTCTATGCTCATGTGCATAGTTTATCAAAACACTTAAAAAGCACATTATGCCAACATTATACTTACTATATAAAAAAAAATATAAATTAATGGCTATTCATGTGCCTGGAATACCTGCTGTTTCCAAGGAGAATGAAGCTGCATATTCTGCTTTTTTATCTCCTCTTTTTTCCAAAGGGAGAAGAAAAATCTTTGCTAGTCTAACATAAATGTGCTTGCAATAAAAATCTGTTGTGAAAACATTATCAATTAGCACATCGCAATGAAACTACATTCTCTGCTTGCTCCAGGATAGGTCCACCACACTCTTCTACAACATGTCATTTTATAACAGACACATATGAAAAAAGCATCCCAGAATATATAGTCTTATAAACAGAATATACAAATGGAAGGCAAGAGAAATGGAAACAAAAATCAGAAGGCTTAAGTGTGGCAAGGGGACATTACTTGTCAGAGGTTAAGAGGCCTGTAGTAAAGTGAAGCATGTCCAGCGCCTGTACCACAAGACCAACCTCCTTCCCAGGTCAGCTCTCAGCTATGAGATAGCCAGCCAGTGATAGAAGTTTAAGCCAAGAAGTTTCCTGCACAGTAAGAATTTATTGGTCTCTGAAATTGAAATTCTTATTCGTAAGTACCACAGTGATTTTAAATATAGCAATGATGACAGAACAGTTTGTCCTTAAGACCATCTTGAAAAACCAATACTGATGAAGGGGTTTAGATGGAGACACAGCGAGCTCTGGAGATGAACTCAGATACATTATTAACCTCCACACATAACACTCTAAGACACAGAGCCATGACTCTGTGTACCCTGTAATATTTACCACAGTTATGCCCTTCCTAGAACAGAGTGAGCACTGGCATGCTGCCTATGTCTTAATCAGTTCTGCCAAGGGCAGAAAGGTTTTAGCACATCATCAGTAGGTGAAGCAGAACCAATTCCTTAATGTCATATCAACCTTTTTCATCAAAGTAGTCAGATACTACTTTAGAGAAGGAATAAAAAGGTATGTGCCAGCTATGAGACTAATGAATAGTTTTCCTCAAGCAAAACATAATTAATTCAGCATGAACTTCATGTTAATGTTCTTTCCACCCACTCACACATCTCCAACTGATTCTACTCAAACAAAATGCCAACAAGTAAAACCATCCATCTTTTAATTCAGCTATTGTATCCCAGCACTAAGATTTCGTTTTACAGAGCCTACAGCTGCCTAAGCTCAAATATTACTTACATATTTACATGGCCTCCTTTTTTAAAACATGCATGGAACCTGGATGGAGAAACACAGGTAACAAAAGAGAAAGCTATGGAGAGCAAAAGATATTAATTCAAACTGTCAGCTTTCACTAAAATGTAAAAAACACAGAATCATAGAATTAACTAGGTTGAAGAAGGCCTTTAAGATCATCAAGTCCAACCATTATCCCAAGACTGCCAAGATAACCATTAAACCATGTCACTAAGGACAAACTGATCTCCCTTCAATATATAATCTTATGGCTATCCCTCATGATTTCCACTCAGAGCCATCCCTCATGTGCCCCCATTAGCAGCCCACACCACATAGCAGTGACTCCTATCCCCCATGGCCACCCCTCACACCTCATGGCTGCCCATGATCTCCCCTCATGGTCTCTCCTCATGACTACCCCTCACATCCCATGGCTGCCCTTGCTCTCCCTTCATGATCTCTCCTCGTGGCCACCCCTTCTCTCCCCTCATTATATTCCCTCATGGCTGAAACTCTTCTCCCCTCCTGATCTCCCCTCATGGCTGCCCCTTTTTTCCCCTCATGATCTTCCCTTGTGGCTGCCCTTCCTCTCCCCTCATGATCTCCCTTCATGGCTGCTACTTCTTTCCCCTCCTGATCTCCCCTCATGGCTGCCCCTTTTTTCCCCTCATGATCTTCCCTTGTGGCTGCCCTTCCTCTCCCC
>JASSUY010035655.1:19024-29114 GCA_032466535.1 Forpus xanthops
TCATGATCTCCCTTCATGGCTGCTACTTCTTTCCCCTCATGATCTCCCCTCATGGCCACCCCTTCTTTCCCCTCATGATCTCATCTCGTGGCTGCCCCTTCTTTCCTCTCATGATTTTCCTCCATAGCTGCCCTTCCTCTCCCCTCCACAATCTCCCCTCACGGCCGCCCCTTCTTTCCCCTCATGATCTTCTCTCACGGCCGTCCCTCCTCTCCATCATATAACATCACAAACCTCAGAGTTATTTTACAGTTCAGAACCAAAGGGCTTAGGAGGCAGGAGGAGGACACCAATAAAAAAAGAAACAAGATTAAGCTGTAAGTCTGAAAGCAAGTTAGAAACATGCATGTTAGCTTGCAAGAAGAGTGCAAGTTTATAAAGACATATTTAACTAGAAGTCTACTACATCTCAGAAAGGCACAGGTTCATATGTTGTACCATGAAGACACTACAAAGTACAGCAACTCCAGAAACAATCAGTTTAATTTAGAAGAAATAAAACCAGCAGCTGTGAGAATTCAAGAACTAAACCTTAGGCTTGAATAAACTTCAAGGAGCCCCAAAGACCTGCATAAACCTAAGGACTTCAGAGTGCCCATCAATAACAAAGGAACAAAAAAAATCTCTATTGCTGACTTATTCTGTTAGCATCCAAAATGGAAATCTTACACTTCATTCCAAAATTGTCTGTGATCGGCTATTTTTGGATAGGAATGCCACGTACCACAAGTCTGATCTAGCATGTTTTGTTCTTAATGAGAATCCAGAACAGCCTCACCTACATAACAAACAGTTTCATTTGGAACAACCTTAACTCAAAGATGCTGAGAGCTGCTGACAGAGAACCTACAGATAGTACATATTTTTTAAGCTCTTGTATAGTAACAGCAAAATGTGGACTCTGCAGGTCCTATCATGCAGCGTTTGGGGGAGATTGTCAAGTTCACTTAAGACTCTCCTAACTCCAGCACTCTGCTGTCCTCTTTGCAGGAGATCACTGCCATGATGAGAGGGCCAAGAGAATGGAACTTGGTAATGGTTATCACTCAGAAATAATAGCTCAAACCCACTCACATTAGCCTTTAATTTACACCAGGTCTGCGGCACAGGCGAGGTACAGCACGGAGCCCAGTGCCCTTTCAGCACCATGGATGGTAACCGTGGTGCTGACCTCTAGCAAGCGAGAGGCCCTGGACACCACAGCAGGAGTAGGTCCTCCTGAAGGGCAGACCCACATCTCCCCTATCCAAACCATGCTTCATAGTCAAAGAAGGTCTGAATGCCCCCAAAATTATTTTCACATAAACTCTCTGATGTCTACAAGAAAGGAGTTAATGAGTAATTATTAGAGCTTCAGTTCACCTTTGAATTGTGTCCATGTACTCAGAAAGTATTCTTATTTTACAGTCAGAAAATCAGTGGTTTGGGTTGGAAAGGACCTTAAAGATCATCTAGTTCTAGTGCCATGGGCATGGGCACCTTTCACTAGACCACGCTGCTCAGTCCTCAGAATAGAGTTTAAAAATGCTCCTATATTTTTCATAGCAATGGTTCATTGAATTTAATTTCAACAATGAAAACGCATACTTCAAACCTGGTAAGCAAACATAAAAAGCAGCTATGATGCAGCTGTTATTCCCAGAAACCCAATTTTACAGCAAATTAAAGTTTTTTTTTATATAAATCAGAAAAATGTCTGGTTTACAGAAAACAAAACATGTAAGCAGAAGAACACTTATGACTTATTCCAGAAACACCAAAACCTTTACACAGCTCCAATAATTTGCCATTGTATCCCTAAGGCTGCTGAAAATGTCATGAAAAGGAAGTTTTCATTACACACCCTTGCTTTCTACTGTTCAAACTACTACCCACAACAGAAAATGCAGAGCATTTTCAGGGTGACAGAGCTATAACGCAGATTTCTTAAATATGCTTTATAAAACTGAATTTAAATCTGAGGAAACCATCGGTGTCCTCATGTACTATGACGTGAACATGACTCACAGGAGTAGTCATGAGACTGACCTCTATTTTCTCAAACTCTCTCAACAGGGCCAAGCCCCTGTATGCTGCTGTTAAATAAGCATCTCAGTGGCTAGGACACAAGAATATAGCATTTCAAACCAAGCCTTTCTACATAACTACTTTAAATCTTTAAAGTTGGACTCGAAATTGAGCTAGCAACTTTGTCTGTTGGACACAAAACAATGGAAAACCAGCTCGCCCACAGCCATGTTGTCTTTGCAGTACCAACAGCAATAAAGTTTGTTGTCAATAAATGTATCAAACATGACTCAGAGGGCAGTGACAGACAGTAGCTACTGCCATTTTATAGCTCATTTTAGGACTGTAATCCACTTCCCACAGCTACTGTTAAAATCAGCACCTAACTTCAAAGATTGACAAGTGCCACACGTTGAGGGTCACTGTGCACTGGGCAGATTAACCTCTTCCTATGTGACAGAAGCTTAGCAAATTAAAGCACTAGCCTCATACTGACATGGTTGTCAGCAACAGAACTTCACCAGTCTGCCCTCTTCAGAATATTACTGTATAACTTGAGAGGCATACCAGATACAGTCTGTTCTTACCTATCTGGAGACTAGGACACACTCTGCAAAGCCCCATCCAAATCACAGAAGACAACCTACATTCTCTGCAAGTTCAGTACGATCTGAGACAACTAACCTGATCTGTTAGAAGTTACTTGAATTTTTTCATTACAAAAAAATAAACAACCAAGCCAGCTTTACCTAAGTTGTAAAGGCATTTCCAGTTCAGTCTGATTTGCCATCCAGATACTACAGACAATACGTTTAAAATACATGCATTGTAAGGGCACTTAGCAGCACCTAGATGTCCACCTGCCTTTACTAAGAGTGAGCCAGCAGTTACAAATCCCTAAAATTATCTACTTGCATGAAACTGTGTTCTGTATTATTACTGGAAAAGTACTGGAGACCATTTTTCAAAATCAGGCCTGTGTATTCCACTGAAAACAGGTTTTGCTTTTACCTCAGAGGAATACAAATATGCAGTGTTTTTGTTCTTTGCAGCTCAGTGATTTACTGGCATGCCTCTTCCCATAAAATATTTGCATATATCTGAGAGTCAGACTGTTCTGATACATTCTGTGTTTGCCAGGAAGTGAACGCTTCAGTTCAGTGTAACTGAACATTTAAACAACCACAGGCACCAGGACAAATGGCAGTGTAATTAACATACCAATGAAGAGCCAGTTGTTAATTACTATCCATTTCAGGCATTTTGTATGAGCAACTTACCTGAAAAGCCTTCCCATCTGCATGCTGGCAAAGCCAGGGATTAAACAATTCAACGCCCCTTTTGCTTGATTAGAGAAAAAAAATATAATTATTTTATATTATTCTATTTGTCAAATGCAGTAGACATTTACACGAGAAAAACTGCAGCAGCCCAAATCTGAGCATTTGAAATTAATGTTATGAGTGGTCCTTGAACAAAACAGCAACATATATACATCTAGGGCAGATATAAGCTAATAGAAGGTCCTAATTTGAGCCAACCGAATATGCCTAACAGTATGTGCTGCACTACAGTGAAGGCAGCACAGTTACTACTTGTAACAAAAAAAGTACCACTTTTCTCTCAGAGGGACTTCAGATGCTACCTACAGAATGGAATCTGAATTTATAAGCTAGTGAAAGACTGGGAAGCAGCACCAGTACAATGCCAGGATTCATTTACATTTAAACAGTAACTGAAGAGTCAATACATAGCTCAGCACAGCACCACAGTTAAAATATGGCTGTTACCGGAGTTGTAAGAAAAGTAGAAGCATATAAGTGGAAAGCAGGATTGAAAATGTAGGACAAAAATACTGAAGATAAGCAAAATGGCAATAAAATCTAACAAAATAGAGGAAGTGAAAAGTTTAGAAACATTCATCAATATGTAGAGTATCCAAAACAAAGGGTTTCTCTTTCTGCCTGTGCAGATGGCTTTGCCCAAGGAAGACTAGCGTGCTTTGGGTACAAAAAAAGCAAATTACATCTATCTTGAAAACAGCTTCTAATTCATTACCCATCGCATGACTACAGCCATTAATCCACGTAAATAATAAAACCAAGATCCATTTGAAATTTTGACTATCCAAATTAAAGTTTGAATCAGCTCTTGTTAAAAAAAAAGGGCATTCTATGTTTGGAACTGAAATTTCAAACTATGCAATTTATGCACTTTAAAAAGGCCAGATTTTGCCAAAATCCTGTAACATTCTGTGACAAACATTTTGGAGTAGCCCAAAAGTACATATTTGGTCCATGTGGTTTTATTCAATCAATTAATTTTCATTTATTTTTTTTAAACAATGGAAGACGATGAATGATTATTTTTAGAAGCTTGTTTTTGCGAACAACGTGCTTCTATGTTATTTGGATTATAATTGGAAGCTATGATGTACAAATACAGCCTTATAATGTTTTTCTTTCCTTCATTTGACAGAATGATTGATACAGATGGCCTGACAGAAAATGCTTTACATGTGAACAAAGGAAACATTATTTGCAAGAAGTAAACTGCACTAATTGTTTATACAGCAAGTGCCCACCCAATAAACTTTGCTGAGCGCACTCTTACAGTAAAGGAAAGAATGTCGCCTCGGTTGGTGTCTGCAAACTTCTGCATCCAGGGCAGCATCTCTACACTCCATAGAGCTGGCTCAGACAGAACAGCTCATCCAGAGCCAACACATTTACCTCTAAATACTGCTGGCCACCCAAAATCTCTTTGCTATAGACAGGCTGGAAAATATGCCAGAGATTTATAAGACCAGAGATCTAAAGCCCCATGTTTTAAACTGAAGACCCATATTTCCCTTTCCTATTGAAAATGTTAATAACATTGTACTTTTTGCAGGTAGCACTGAATTAACACATCTTCCATTCTTACTTGACAGTTATGAAGCAGTAAGCCCCCCAAAATTACCCTAAATGACACACATATCTGATCTTCACAAGCCATTTAAGCATAATCTCCGAATATATCTCCATAATGACAGCCCCATTTCTGTCCTCTTAATAACAATAATCACCACATCAACAGTGTTATTTTGCCTTGACTGTTTTGAAAAGGCTATTTTTTTTTTCCTTAGCTACCTAATCTCTACAGTATTTTTTTCCTTACTGCAAAGAAAAATCAGCAATACCATTTGGTATTACAAAATCTGGCTATATCTGGTGTGTTTTGCATTTTTACTAAGAGGCATGGGTAAACATTCTATTTGGAACCAACCACAAGCTATACCTGCAAATTTTAAATAAGTATTTTGTGGCAGAAGAGATATCCTAAAACAAAATCTTTTGTATGTCCTGCATATTAGAAATATCAAAAACTAACTTTTCTTCAATGCAAGTTACTGTTTGATACACAGTCCTGTCAGACAAAACATGAACACAGAACAAATCAAGAGGCGCTACCGTCTCATACCACAGTTTAACTGAAATAAGGACCAACTCTCCAGTAAGAAATATACACAAACATGAGATCTGCAATTTAAGCCTCTCATTAGCTAACAAGTGTTCCATTTTTGAGACCTTTGTTTTAACTGTCTTAGAAAGGAGACTATTCTGCATCCTAGAAACACCAGAGCCCATTATAAACTCCATCACTAAAATACACCATCTACTCCTCAGGATGCTGTTAAATTGCTTTTGGAGTTTACTGGATAGTCTACACTGTAATGAAGAACAAAGCTCTGAGTTGAACTGACAATTCTGAAATCTAAATCACTGAAGCAGATTTTTTTAATCATCAATTTCAAAGCTGTATGAAAATTAGAGAAAATAATGGCCAGACTGTCAGCCTCAGAAAGCCAATTCTGTTAGCGAATATGCAATGCACATCAAGATTTGTCCACAGCACTTAGTACCTTAAGAACCTGAATGCAAACATAAGACTGGCTAATTGATGATTTTGTTCTCAGAATGCCCAGCTGAAATGGGAGAATGATTTCTCTCCACCCAGCTGCCAAGTCAAACAAACACATAGAAATAAAACCAACTCCCAGAAACCAATACACCTGCCTAAAGGGCTTAGTTAACAAGTTTTCACTGATAAAAGATTTGCTGTTAACTCATTACAGACTAAAAGTAATGAGATTTTATTTTAATTACTTTTCTTCAAGGTTCAACCCCAATTTTTTTATGTCTTTGATTAGCCATAGGCTGAAGTACACCCAATCAGCTACTGACTACAATAGTTATGTCTTAAATCACTGAAACTCCTTCCTCACATAGCCCACCACTTCCCCCTGTCTCAACACACCTCTAGTGGATGCCCTTCTGGGGACATGTTGTTCTCCCTACCTTTAGCCTTTGGGTTCTTTGCTTAAAAAGAAATCATTAAAGTAGCTTTATGGATGATGTGAATAATGTGTTTACTTGTTTTCAATTCAATGTAAGAATGCAACCTAAGGTTTGAAAAAATCTGAAAACATAGCCAAAAATGCATCCTAAAGGATCTGCTCTCTGGTGAAACACTAGATAAACTCAGATATCTCATGATTTAACTTAAGAGTTTGTGGCATTTGGCAGTATGTCTGTGGGTACTGGCAATGGTGGCACGTCCATCTAGGGCACCTCACTAAGAAGAACTGAAAGGACACAACCAGCTCATTTCACATCACCTGACTACAGCAGGAAGTTGCTGCTCTAGGATCATTCATCAGCTTGAGCCAGACTGGAACTCACCACCCAAGACCACGTAAGGCCTCAGGAAAAGAAAACATTGTATTCGTAATGAGTTTTATGTTTTCATCCTGACTTGGCTAATATAAGAAACACCACATCATGTACGGCACTCAAGTAAAGCAAAAGTTGACCCCAAAGTAGCAATAGTTATGGACAAGTTTGCATTCCAAAAATACATACATTTAAAACAGATGTGGCACTAAGTTACTTTGCTGCAAGCAGTAATTTATGAAATGCTTGTTACACCTCCACATTTTTTTTGTTCTTAAATCCCATTTAATATGCCAATCTTATTTCAGGAGGAAATAAATTAACTCTGATGCTTTGTGCCAATGCAGATTAGCTTCCCACACACCTGTATTGTATTTCACACTTCAGTTAGTCATCCAGATTCCGACAAACGAACAAAGTACTTCTAAACAGATCCCATTCCCAAGGCTAAGCATGCAGAAAGAGGAAGAAAGAAGACTATCTCACAGAGCCTCCCAGCTTCATTAGTGCAATGTCTAGTTGCAGCTACGGACAACCACCTTTACCAAAAAAAGAACTGTCAGTTTAGATCCAAGACTGCCCAGGAAGCACACTGAGGTGGTCTTATCCCCACTACAGTTTGGTCCCCAACACTGCAATTCCCATGAGCCCTAGCCAGGTTGGGCTGCAAACTGCTCCCACTCCTGTGAACTTTCATAACCCAAACTCTCCATTATTAGCAGGAAGATGGACAAATCTGCATCTAACACAAGCAAGATGCTCCTTGAGAGCAATGCATGGATCTGTACCAAGAGATCCCACACTGAAAGACTTTCATATCCAGAATTAAAGAACACCCAGCTTTTCTGTCTCTGCTAATTCCCATTCCACTATCTGGAATATGACTAAAATCACACGTATTTGTATTGTGGTAGCTGCAAGCTAATGTCCTGCCTAAATCATCAACTGTTATTAGAACCCCAGACAATTGCTTAATAAAAATTTAATCATATTGTAATTTCTAATCATCATTAAAGATGCTTAACAAGTTAATCTCTCACTAACACTGCAGATCAGAAAGTCAACTGGCATAAGGTGGTAAAGCTTCACCAATACCAATCAGACTACTCTCACATTATTCCAGCTGAGGATCTGGCCCCAAGATAAAACAGCTGTATTAAAATCCCCTCACTACAACTTTTGATTGTTTCTCTACATTGCTTTGCTGTTAATCTAAACAAATAATAACAAAAGCAACAGACTACGGCTTTTTAAAAATACAGCATAAATCAAAGTATTTCATGCAGCTCTATCTCCTGCTGTCTGTGGTAAAGAAAACACAGCACTACTCTACAGATCAAAGGTCTCCTCACCTTTTCGCAGCTCAAAAACTCCTCATTTTGACTTTGTCCATGCATAGCTACATCTGTCTGACAGCAACACTCATGCACAGAGAACGTGGGAGGATCATTAACAACCAGTGAGTTTGTCTTTCAGATCAAATCTGTTTCAGCTGCCAAGATGAGGGGTCAAATGATGCTCTGCAACCTCTGCCTTGCAAAAATAGGTATCGGTTCATTTCAGGAAACCAACATGTTTCCTCATCCTTCCTGTGGACTAGCAATCTGTGCTTAAGAGAATTTGAGGACCACACAGCCAGTCAACTTTAACTGAATCAGGTCACTGCACAGAGATACACAGAGCCACACACTTAGCTCTCATCTCCTTCACATTTTTTGTTTGTTCGATAATTCCATAACACTCTAAATTCACGCAGTGGTCAGAGTAGAACAACTGTGAAGCCCTACTCTGAGGCTGCTCTCTGGTGTATGCATACCATACCTCCTGCCACCACCTCTTTCTGTGGCTTCAGCTGAAGGTAAGCGAAAACAGAGCAGAAATGGCTGGTGCAAAAGGGCCGCTGGGCTCCACTGTAATTCAGTGGTTTCATGTAGACCTCTAAGTGGTCAGGGCTGTTCCTTCAGTGTACAGCTTGGAAGAACAGACAGGAGAATGGTAAACCAAACCAAAGCCAAAAAGGGCTGTTTGTATCCTACTTTGTCCACAAAACAGCTCACTGACTCTACCTGCCTACACACAACGACACTCTCCATTATTATGCACAATGTGGTATCCCAGAAGCTAAATAATATTAATAGCCTTCCATTAAATATTGATTTTCATTTGATATGTAAAATTCTGATATAAAAGCTTAATCTGATTGGCAAAAACCTGCTCCTGCTTACTTTATTGACACTTACTGAACCAAATTGCTCATATCATAGTATTTACTTTGAGTATGACAACTGCATGACCAACTACAATAGGATTTAATCTACAAAAACCTTTCTAAACATTAATTGTCATTTACTTAAGCAAGCCCTTAATTGTTAAAATTGAACCTGCCTCTACAAAAAAATCAACACGTTATCACACACTAAAACAAGGAAAGAGGCTCCAACTTTGATAAAAACATTCTTCATTAGTATTGAGCCTAGTGCAAGCTCCATTGTCCTATGTATTTTTAACGTCAGACACTTGTTGATCCAAAACTAAGTTAATTCAAGTACATCTCCAAAATACATACTATGGCATGCCATCCAAACCTATTTATGCCATCATACACTCAACAAAATAGATGCTGCACCTCACAGACACGTAACACAACATCAAATGTATTCCCTCGTGAAAATCCCAAAGAGAAGATGTTGGCAAATTTCTTCCCCTCCTAAACACAGTAATAACAAAGTATTTATTGCATCCTCTGGTAAGAAAATAAACACATGGCAAAGACCACAAGCACACTATACGGCCCCTGGTCAGTTTTGACACCTTCATTCGAGATGGTTTTGCTTCCCAACAATAAACCAGGCCAATGTACAGACGGGAAAAGTCAATACTCCTACCAGGGCAGACACGGGTCTGCACAGTGCATCTGGCAACCGCTGCCACTCTTCCCGACCGTCTTCGGTTGGGCACCGCGTCCTCTATTTCCTATCGTATGACCGCGTATGCTTATGTGACTGTTCACTTCAGCGCCTACACCCCACGGCAACAGCCCCGAGCGTGGGGAGGCAGCGACGAGGCAGCTCCCAGCGCCTGGCGGCCCGGCTCTCCCCGCCACCGGCGCCGCGCCCCCTCCGACCGGCGGGACGAGCCCAGGGCGCGGGGGAGAGCGGCGGGGACTGCCGCTGATGGCTGCGGGAACCGCGCCGTGCCCAGGGGCGGGTGTGTGCCTACGGCGGGGGAAGGCGTGTTGTGCGGAGGGGCCACATGGGGCGAGACGGGCTGCCTGCAGCGCAGGGGGCGACGGCAGCAGCCGCTACTCACCGGGAGGGTTTACCGCCGCCGGCGTTGCCATCTTGTCTCTGAGAAGAATTAAGACAAAT
>JASSUY010035656.1:0-16649 GCA_032466535.1 Forpus xanthops
ACTTCCCTGGGCAATCCATTCCAGTGCCTCACCACCCTTACAGTAAAGAATTTTTTCCTCATATCCATCAAATGTTCAAGAGGAGACCAATACTAACATTTGGAAGGCTGCTATGTTATGTGTACAAAACACATAACCAACTCAGAGCATCTCCTGAAATGAAAATATTTGGAGATGATAAGCATATTAGGAGGAACGGAAATATTATACATACTTGTGGTGGTTTTATTCTTCTCAGGTGGCTGCTGCTGACCACATCCTAATCTGGATGGATCCTTGCTCTGAACCACTTTAACTTGTCTGTGTATATGTGTGTCATCACACACACAAATTTTTAACATCTAGACAGTTGCAACCTGTATTGCTAAATTAAATCATGTTTTTCGGAGAAGATCAAGTATCACAAGGAAGATTATAGTCTTAACACTAAAATAATACCATGACATTTTATAATTATTTTATAATTGTTGACTCTTACTGTTTTCCTAGAAGCTGGCTTCTAATCACAAGATTTAGTGTTGCCTATGAGAGTCAATACAGAATGGTGTTCTGACTGCAAGAACAGTGTTTTAGTGGGCAGGTTCAGCTGGTATTTCAACCATTCATTCTGTCATCCCTTTGCACATGAAGTTCAAGGTCAGGTTCACTACTTTTCACCTGCTAATGACAGCTGAAATTAAGAGACCTAATTAGTCTAAAGTGCATGAGTCCTTTTATCTTCTATAGCAGACTTTGTGCCTGGCTACCATTTTGCACTGTTAGGCTCTTCTAATGATCTTTTTTTCAGCTGGTCACTCTAAAATACGTTTAGTATGGTTTCTTCATGTTACACAGAGTTCTTCCCTAGGCAGAGATTTTATCTGAGTAGTTTTAATATCTTTTCATACTTCAAAATATATAGATTTCAAAATATTGTGTTTGTGCACTTACATGAAACCATGTTTCCAATATTTGAAGTCTTGTCTGTATTGTATTTGAACTTGTCAACATTTTCTTGCTAATAGCTGTTACTGAGAAATATAGCAAATAACTTCTCGCGTTGCTTGGTTTCACTGTAGAGAATCAAAGTTCTGATCCCCCATATATTAGTATATTTTACATTTAGGTTGATTAGGAATGTTCTTTGACATTTCATTTGAAAAAACTGACTGATCAAAAGTGTAATTTCTGCTAAAGTGTATGAGTTTTATGAACTTCTACTTAGACTCATAATGTGTTGTTCATAACTTTCTGATTACAGGTGGATGTTTGTCTTTCATATAGAAATGTTCTGCAAATGCAGGATTCTGTGATCCGATCTGTTTGATCTGAGCCACACCTGAGGGGAAAAAAGCATCCTCAGGTAGTTTTTCTAAGTTCTCTGTTTTTTAGGTGACTATTAGAAAGTCTATGAAGATGCTGATAATAGAATTATTATTAGACTGATCCAAGATAAAGGATCAACAGGCTATCCTTCCTGAGAAATTTAACAACTCCATTGCAGTTCCTCTTTGCCTGGTGCTCCACTAAGTTGCTGTCTGCCTTTTTAATTTTTATTTATTTTTTCTAACAATGTGCAGACTCTGAACGACCCAAATTTGGTTAAATATACACAGATTATTGAGCTTTCTGGAAAGAAAACAGCTGCAAAGGAGCACAGTGCCCTGAAGTCAGGCTCATTTGGCAGGTTTCATAATAACTTCATAGTAATTATGATCTCCATTGAGTGAGACAGGGAGTGAATAAGACATCTAGCACTGTGTGCTTTGGCTGTGAAAACCTTTTCGACTTGTGCTTTCAATTTCTAGGTTTCAGTATGATTAAAATATTTATACAGGTATATTTTAAAGAAATAATTTTCCTCTTCTTCACACACTCCATTTTTTTAATCTCTCAGAGACATTTCTCCCTGTTTTCTGTCTGCTTCTCAAAGATGGATGCTCTAAACACCATATAGAGCAGAATCATAAATATCTTTTTCCAGTGCTGGAGCTGCAGTTACAATGTACTGAAATCTATCATTTCACTGATATAAGATGCAATCCGTCTGTATCAGAAAATGACCAGGAGCTTTCTACCCACAGTGACTGGATTCAATTATAGTTTTAATTCAAGAGACTTGATGTGTTTATTCCAGGTAATACAGGCCTTTCTTGTACACTCCTTCTCTTTACTGAACATTATAGAGTCTTGAATGATTTATGTAAGACTGGGAGTTTCTTTAACATCTCTAGGCTGAGTGGAGAGTTCTGCAAATATGGCTGTTTAGGACATGTGAATACTCCGAGTAACTACCGTGCCTGAACATCTTCTAACTCTGTAATGCCATTTTCTTACTTTAGCCCACCAGCCACAAAAAGGAATATAGAATACTCAGGCAGTGAGGATTTCAGTCATGAGGTATCTAGAGTATTGTAATTATCAATATAGAATTGCTTATAAAATCTTAGGATACAACTTCTTCATAAACCTGAAAGTTATCTTATAAATTCTAAAAGGTAAAAATACCAAGAGAATAAATTTGACTATGTTTCACTGACTTTTGCCCCAAATTCAGTGAGGTCTGAAGCTCTTGGCAAGTTGTTGCATTTTTAATTACTACTTTAAAAATTGTACTGCATTACATGATAGTCATGAACAGTCATTATTCCTAGGTTTCTGTTTTATGATGCTAATAGTTAAAAGTTAAGTATTTCCAAGATAGTGAGTAGATCTCATGTATCCTGTTTCTTCTGCCTTTCCAAGACATTCCTTCTTGGAAAGGAGAGTAGTAGGAAAAAAGAGGGTAAAACCAATTTTTATAATATTGCAGTCATGACTAATCTAGTCAAGAGTACGAATGTGACAGATGACTTTGCAACGACGTGAGGGGCAAAATACGGACATGCTACAACAAGAGTTATTCAAAAGCTCCAGATTTTGGCACCCTTAAGAAGCTGCCACATGATTAAGAAACTAGGTCTGTGTTTCAGACTGCTCTAAAATTGAATGTGAACAGTTCCTGCAAATAGTAGTACTCCTAAATGCATTTATTCTCAGCTTGTCTGTACAGCAATCTACTGTGCCACGCAGTCCAAAGCTTGAACAAGCTGGCTCAAGTACCAGAAGCAGCCTAAATGTGACAGATCCATGGTCCCTGCACACTTACCATTTATCTTGAAAAAGCAAGGTAAACATGTCTGCGGAGTTCTGGTTGTTGCTCTATTAAAGACAGCTCAGATAAAGCTCACATGGTATCTCTCCACTCTGTTATAGTCTATGAAGTAGACACCTTCTACGTGAATTCTGACATAGCAAGGGACAAAACCTGAACTCTGGATTCACTTACTGCAATATTTGGACAACAAATACCCTGTGCTTACTGGCAGAGCAGACTGCAGGGAGAGATGAGGATGCAATGCCTTGAGGAGACCAGGTGACTCCCATTGGAGATGACAGCTCTAAGCTTCCTTCCTCAGCCCTTTGAAATGCAGTTTTAACTGTGGCCATGACAGTTAGCTTTTCAGATATAAATGGTCCTCACATTTCATTCTGTTGCCCACAGAGTTTATCAGGATCTTTCCTGACAAAGCACACTCATCACAATTCCTGTGCTGCCTGCTACATGCTACTGGCAGAAAGTGGGATAGATTGGGGAAAGAAATAAGTGGAAGCAAAACACACTTAAAATTTCTGAACATACTTATTTCCCAAAAAAAAAATATTGTAAAAACACTACAAAATTTGGCAATTCAGTGAACTTAGTGTTAAGTTTGCTTTTTGTTTAGCCTTCCTATATTGGTTAGATTTTAATAAACTCAGATATCATTTTCTGTATGAGGAGAACATTTTTAGTACTGTGGATCAAGCTGGTACAAGTGAGCAGTAGTGTGAGACCATCAGCAGGTGTGTGGGAGACAGCAGCAATTTGGGAAGCCTGAGAGTGTATATGAGGTTGGCAAAGGGGAATCATTATTTTAAAAAACATACTAAAAATCTTTCTGGCTATAAGAGGTATTGATGGGACAACTGTTCTTCGAGAACTTAATTTGTTTTTCTATACTTCAACAGTTTCTGATCTTTGTGTATTACCTATAGGTTTTAAAGACAATTTCCTTTTCTCAATGCATTTGGAAATACTCATCTTTTGATTGAGGTTGGAATTTTACCTAGAGTTCCCAACAGCTGCTATTTAACATCTATTTAGAAGCAAGAATGAGAGCAGGATATCAGTTTTTAGAATCTCATAGTACAGCTGGATCGAAAAGTTACTGCAAAAAGAAGCATTTTCACAAGAAAAACCCTACTCACGGAAAATTTCCAAATAAAACTTTCAATGATTATATATGCTAAGCACAAAACCAGATGAATAACATTGAATTAGCTTGTATATGAATATGAAAAAGTTAGGGGAAGCATGGTTACATGAGCCACTTGCTCACCAAATACATATTAACATGATTGCTGGATATAGTCTTAAGTATCAGGGTAACTCCATACTGGAAAACCCCCAGTGAATGCATTTGTATTAACACTCTGTGTCTGAGAGGCTTTAACTTGATAATTCATAAAAATAAATGCAACATTCTCAATCAAACCATGCTAGAGCTACCACTCTGGACAAAATCCTGAAGTCAAGAGAAACCTTTAATAAGGCCAGAATTTGTTGACTGATAACAGCCGACAAGAAAATAGAGAATTGGTGTAGTAAAGTGATAGCTAATGAAGGGTACCCAGAGGGTCAAGCTGAACAACACATCAGAAACAAAGGAAGAAGATTTTAGTCAATCTCAAGTCTGATGTGCTGTTTATAATGCTGGTGTTGTCCTTTGGTAGTCAGTGTGTTAGGGTAATCTGTATTGGGATTGTAGTTGGAAAGAATGCAGTACAAAAAAGGCAATCTAGAAGGAAGAAATTTCAAACAGAACCTGGGATGCCTGGTATGATACAGTTAGACTTTCCTAAGGAGAAAGAGGTGTGTCAGAGACAAACGAAATGGGATTACGACAAAATTGAAAGTCATAGAAAGAAGGGTGAGGAGGAAGGGTTCACCGTTCCCAAGGCAAATATACAACCTCATTATATAACTCCTTTTACAACAGGTCATTAATTGCCCATTAAACATACATACTGTGGGAAGTAAATATTCATGTTTTGGTGACCGAAGAATGCCTATCACTGGCTGAAACATTTTTGTTTCTAATGAGGGATTGACAGTATCGTGTGTAAGGAAAGTAAAGTGTTTGCATGAAAATGGTTTTGCAGGGAACACTTTTACTACCCCAGTGATATATAGATTCTGATTGACTCGGTACTTTTATGGCTTCATGAAATGATCATGTATTTGCTTAGTTAAATGTATAGAGAAAAAGATACTGACCATTTTAACAAAATTCTCATCCATACTACAGAAGGTATTTTGAGGCGTGATTCTTACAAATGGATACATCTTACCTCATATTATCTGCCCTGTTCCATGCTGTATTATTTTCTAAGCATTAGGAAGAGGAAAAGGATGTCATGATATTGGAACTAAGTAATTTACAGATTGTTTCTTATAGAATATATTTTTTGTTCTCTTCTTGGTCTGAATGGGCTTAATTTCAAAACAAGATGATAAAGCCAGAAACACTACAGTCCTAAGAAATATTGTGTCCTCTGTTTTATTTGAAGAAATGTATTTACTCAAGTTTCTTCTTTGCAATGTCTTTTCTGTCTAGATGTTACGACCCCCTTATGGTTTGCATACCATGGAGAATATTAGGTATCAATGAAGAATGCACTGAAGTAGAGTGTACTCCAAGGAAAACAGAGTATAACTACATTAACTTATATATAAATAGCACATAATACCTGGGAAAAATAATCTTGCAGTTTTGGGGTGAACTGATTTCTGTCCAGAAAAGGAGTTGAAAGGAGAAGCTACATTACATTTTATACCCTTTTCAGCTGTCTCTAGAGAGAAGACCAAATCCAAGAGATATTGAAGCTAGACTTCTAGAAATGGCATACTGCCACTGGAAAAAATTTAAATGCCATCTGATATTGGTTATATAGCTAACAGGGTCAGTCCCAGACTTCATAACTACATACTCACAAAGAAGAAAATTGTGATAAAGGGTTAATATGCAGGGTGAATACTTGTTTATATCTCTATATTGTTACCACCAGGGTGTTGATGAGCCCGTATTTATCCATAAGCCACTAATTTACTGCCACTTTGCCCGTGGTGTTGGAGAACCTTGTTACTTTCCAGTATCTGATTGGCAGAAGCTGACCAGAATTTTAACAGAATCATTAGAGCACTACAATGAGCTTCATGCTGCAATGAACTGTGTTCTGTCTGAGAATGCCATACAGCACATGTAAGTTTCCTTACTTTTGGTAGATATAGTACATGCTTTAGCAAAGATAATCACTGAAGTGCAAATTCATTTAAAGGTGACCTGTAAGATTATTAAAAATAACCTCACAGTTTTAGAGACATATGCTGAGTGTCCCAAATGACCAGGCTAAGCCAGGCATTTAGCACAGATTTAATATGAAATGTAACCATTTTTACTCCTAATGTTTCCAAGAAGTCTTTACCTACAGTGAATTCTTGGCTCCTTCTTAGCATGACCCACTGGCCTGCTGCTGGTCATGTCGAATACACTATGGAGCCCCAAGGCAGACTGTGGTTTGACCCATCAGGGTATTTTAAAGCTTCTTGTTACAATGGTACAGCGGTTTCAAACATTTTACATTTTATGTGGATAGGAAATAAAAAAGGATATTTAAAAAAAAAAAAAAAGAAAGGAATTTCTCTGCATGTTAGAAATGTACACAGAGCTTTAGGAAAGAGGTTCATTTTATGCTGTTATATAGCCCCGTATTTTCAAGGGGTCATGTGATGGATGGATGAGTGAGTTATCATCTGCTTAATATATTCCAAGGGGTCACCTCGCACAGGAGCAGTTATACCTATGCAGTTAGATTTTGGAGTGTTTTAAAAAAAATTTAAAGGGTGGATGGGAAGAGAGAATGGGATTTACAAGTAAATTTGCTTTATCTTTCTTTAGGGGAGTTTCTGAGGCATACCTTCTACATTTCTAAATCTGACAAGTGTTTGATTGAGTGTTTCTACTTCCCCTTCCTATGCAGACTTCATTTTTGTGCCAGGTTGCCCACTGCAGCAACTATTCAGTTCAGTTCTGATTAATCTAATTATTTATCAAATTTTTTTCCACAAAATTTGCCAGACATCCACTATGTTGTTTTATTAAGGATGGCTCATATAAGCTAGTATTTCCACCTTCATTTGTCAGAACAAAATATTCACTGCTTTTCTGGGCATTCACTTACTGCATTCCACACAGTTGTAACAGTAAAAGGCCTTGGTCATATTTGTTTGGTATATATTTATTCACCCTCTATTTCTCTTGCAAATTTATATTGGTAGAAGCCTTGAATTGCCAGCAAGTGATAACTCACAATCTTCATTTACACAGGACAATAAAATAAGAAAATACTTCTGCTCAGATTGGTCCCTTCTTTTCAGCTCCTCAAGCTTAATTGACTTCAGTATAAATTTTAGTAATATACTATTATAAAAATCTTGGTACCTTCAAAAATTACCTGCTTATAGCATTCTCAAGTAAGTCATTAGATTTATCTCAATACTGAAATGAAAATAATAAAGAACCCCCAAGAAATACGTACAGGGCTCATCCACTGGGACCAAGAGCAGAAAGCAAATTAGCTCTTTATCTTGTTTAGATTTTTGTTAATCAAGAAAAATGCACTTAATTACTTTGATAGGAAGCAGTGCACATAGAAACTGCACTGAGCCTGGGGCCAGATGTCATGGAGTCTGAGATAGCAGAAGTTTGTTGTGCTGCTTCACTGTAAATAGAAAAGAACGTCCTCAATCAAAATTCAGTTCAATTACAAACAATCATAGAATCACAGAACAGTTAGAGTTGAAAAGGACCTTAAGATCATCTTGTTCCAACACCCCTGCCATGGGCAGGAATATCTCCCACTAAACCATGTCACCCAGGGCTCTGTCCAACCCGGCCTTGAACACCGCCAGTGATGGAGCATTCACAACTTCCCTGGGCAACCCATTCCAGTGCCTCACCACCGTTACAGGAAAGAATTTCTTCCTCAGATCCAATCTAAACTTTCCCTGTTTAGGTTTGAACCCGTTACCCCTTGTCCTATCACCACAGTCCCTAATGAAGAGTCCCTCCCCAGCATCCCTATAGGCCCCCTTCAGAAGAATTTGTTATTTTATCCAAATGGGAATTTCAGTAAGTCAAATAAGAAAAACACCATCCTTTCATGGTTATAAATGTATATTTTTTGTTAGTAACCTATGACAATAATTTTTGTCTCAAAAACTGTAAGAGTAGTTAAGTGGGCAATAGAACTGTGTCTCCTGTTGAGATTCAGCCAAAACTGGCGCTATCCAGAAACTGATGTCATCCTCTAACTGTACTTGAAAGTAGTCTTAGACCTGCTTATTGGGGATGAAACAGAGTATCCCTGTTACTTATTAACAGAGGAAAACAGAAAACAAGTAGGTTAGCCTTTAGGCAGAGTGCTGCTGCTAAGTATCTTTGTTTAGGTTAACATTAAGGGAGTAGAGCTTTCTGATGCTGCCTACTGTTCCACAGTTCTGGTATATTGTGTATTCTCGGTGGATAATTCGCAAGAGTCATTCTTCCTTCCCAGCATTTTGCCAAGGATTTACACTGAGGAAAAAATGAAAACAAATAAGTCCTGTGAGCAGTAAACCAGAGCTGAGCTTTCTATGGATTTACATCCCAGGGCTGCACTGAGTTCATCTGAGTTCCAGGATATGTAATGAGTGGTAATTTCACACTGTAGCCTTCCCTGTATCAGGACTTTAGAATATAACTTCTTCTTCTTTTTCTATTTTTTTTTTCTTTTTTAAACGTGACTAAGTGAGGTTTGTTTTTTTTCTGACACCTGGGTGAACTGAACATCTCTGTCACCTTTCAGCTTCTCAATTTTTATTGCAACTAGCAATGAAAATTATCAACTTTGAAGCAACAGGTGAGTGTGAAGTATGATTAGTTTCCCTAAAGGAGCTACATTTAGAAAAGTTGAATTAACACAAAATGTAGACTCAGTCAAAATTTCCATCTAATTCCCACTGGCTGCTCTTTAAAAGACCAATTCAGATCAGCAATTTGCAGCTTGGATCAGTCTGTAAACATTTTACTGTTAATTTCTAGCTCATCACTTTTGATAGATTTTTGGAATTCTGACTATCAAGCAAACATAAATACTCCGACTTAGTCTTGTTTTATAATTATACTATCAGCAGCATTCTTGAGACTAATTATGGTGATGCTCTTTTAATTGGAGTTGCAAATAATGTCAGGCAAAGTCTATACTGCTTTGCAGTTTCTCACAACTCACTGAAAGTTGATCAAGTCACCAGACTTAAGGAGATGCTCAGGGTATGGATTATCATTTGCTGTGGCATTTTGTTCTTACATTGCAACAGTTCACATAGTATTGTTGATTCCCAAATGCCAGCAATGGAATTGTATTTGCTTTTCACAAGCAATGAATCCAGTCAAGTTATGTGTAGGCAGTAGGATTAAAAATTCAACAGCAGATTGTAATTTCTTCTCCCCATCACTGCAGAGGCTGTAAATTTTGACTCTGGAATATTGCTCTGTGAATTGTGTGGTTTCATACGTAGGCTGTTCTTTTCAGTGCTTTCCACGTCAGAAAGCAAAGGTGTTTTGCCACGTGTGCATATTTTCTCATCTGCTGTTTCTTTTTTTCTCAGTCTTTACAAGAAATACTAACTTAATTTTCATGTTTATGTCACTTGTGCTGCAAAATTCAGCCATGTGTTCCAGGTTCAGGCCAATATCAGCAACTATGATGCAGGTTCCCCATACGGAGCAGGGGTCCATGTCAAATGATGCACAGCCGAGGCAGGAGATAAAGGGTGCAGTGCTGAGAGAAGCACTGTGAGAGGCAGTGGATCCCAGTTCTTGGCTCTACAAAACTCAGCAGGAGCTGGGAAACCTCCACCTCACAGACAGGGGATATGATACCAGCTAACTGAGTAGGTGAAACCTAAATGGCTTAGAAACAATGTCTCCAGACTCCTACTGAGTTCCTGCTATCACAGTTTATCTGTAATTTAGGAAAGAAACATATAATCTTTCCAATTGCCTTTGAAAAGTTGTCAGCTCCTTGTTTACACTGTTTCATGAAATAGATAAAATTCCCAGGTTACTTGTGACTAACTTTTGTTCTGAGGTGACAGGGAATGTTGTTTCTAATTAACTCAGCGTGTTCATCAAAACAAAATTCTTCAAGTCTGTGGGATCTGCATTACAGAGAAATACAACTTCAAGTATGATACAGTAACAGGTAGCTAGCAATATTTAATCTATTGGAAATTCATTGAAACTAATGGGAAATTTACCCCATTTTGACTGACAACTTAAAATAAAAAAAATTACAATTTTCTCAAAATATATGGTCAGTAAAAGTAATAGTAGTATTAATAGATTTCTGATTATTTTTACATGAATAGAAAGGCTCCAAAGATTTATTTTTTTTTATTACAGATATACCTATAATTATAGTAAGTAAAATAAGTATTTTACATTTATAGTGCATGATAAAATGTAGCCAATGATGAAAGAATACTGTGTAATGGAGTCCAGAACATCAGAAATGAAAGCTGCAAAAAAAAAAAAAGATTCTGGTGTTCTCATGAGCAAAATTCTATAATTGAGATGTTTATTCCTATACATCTGGTGGCTGATAGTCTCTCTCACAGCACCGTGCTAAAGGCAATACTGACTGAAGACTGATGCACCTTTTCTGCTAGTATATTTTTCTATTTCTTAATTTTATTTTGGAAACAGGTACATTAATGGCATTTCTATGGAATCTCTTGCATGTGAAATATAGCTGCTTTGATATGCAATAATAAAGCAAATTTTCAACCAAAACCCCCAGATTAATGCCAACCAAATATCTTGTGTTGGTTTTGAGGAATATATTAAAGACATAAGCAAAGCCTCCAAGTATTCTGGACTCTTTGCTCTGAACTCCTTGGCTTGATATTGTTTTGAACTTTTCAAAATATTTTGATTACCTGAAAAGTGTCTCCTCTGCCCCTTCTTTTGGAAAGATTGGAAATGTGTAATTTTTTTAATAAGCGACATTTTTCTTTTTGAAGAATAGAATCTCTCATAAAATGCCAACCCTGATTTTCCACTCTGCTTTAAATCTGCACTAAATACAAGGTGATATATCCTTGTGATAAAGATCTTAACAGCAAAAATGAAAAAACCTGAAGCAGCCTTACAGAAGACCTGTAAGTATGCTAGGCACTATCTTTTTAAGGGACTGTGATATACCCATATGCAACTGCAGTAGGCCAGAAGACCGATCTGAAGAAGCTGGATTGTCTGTGTGTTGTAATCAAAACATGCTTCCTTCTTTTTTTTGTTTTGCCTGCTCAGTTTTGTAAGGGACATCTTCAAACAAAGAACAGGGTCAGACTCTCCCTGGCAATAATTTATATTTATCCTCCTGCCTCAGGTATTTTAACTTTGATTTTTGTGCCTGCAAAGCTGAGGATTTATGTGAAGTTTCCAGAAGTGGCTTTAATATGGGAGTCTGCATGGCAGGATAGCCCTTTGTATGGAACCCCAATCTTAGAGGACAGAATTGGAAGGTTGTGGTTGAAATTAGTAGAGAATGGCATGAGTCCTTGTTAACAACAAAGAAATGTCACAGATCAAAGAGTCTTGCTCAGTTGCAGTAATTTCTTTATTTGTTTTCTGCTTCCAAAATATGGTTTTAGTATAAAAGAACATTGTTTATCAGCTCCAACTTGGGATCGGGAAGAAGAGCTGAAAATCCCTATTCATATGAATAGGTCATATTTGTGTCTCTCCTGTATACACTGCTGTATGATATAAATAGCCAGAATTCCTATGATATCTGCATTCTCAAGGAAGAAAACAAACATCAGTACTTGCAGATATACACACAATATAGATAATGCACACATTAAAACTGCTCACTTACAAGATGGCTGTATCCTGGCATCTACATTATTCAAAATGTGTAATCACAGTTTGCTGATTGGCAATCCTGTTTAGTACAGGTAGTCTCTCAGTAGTCTTTGAGCCTGCTCTGATTGCTAGCTCTGAGTTTAAAATTGAAGAATAAAAGTACTTCTCTATTTGATAGTTTCAGCAAGCAGACACTCTAAGTATTCCACTACTTTTATCTAGAAACAAAAATACGAATTTGCCTCGTTTAGCCTATCGTATGAAAAGTCATTCAATCCTGGAGCTGAGTCAGAAAAGTCCTATTGTATGAATGATTTTGTTTGATTTATAATCTCAATAGTACCTTTTTTATTATGGACAAATACGTATAATATATATCAACTCAAGTTTTACTTTACCTTTATAATCAAAGCAATTTTGATGCTTATTTCATCCTTTTTCTACCTTCCCTCATCCCCATACAGGAGTGGTTTACTGCTTTTCTTTCATTCTGTCTGGTTGTTGTCCATACATTCTGCAGTGCCTGCAATTTACTAGGAAATTTAATGATCCTAGAGGAAAATATTTGTGATAGAAAGTAATTCATTATTCTGTAAGTGCAAACAATGTAGGTTTATAGTTACAGCAAGCTGCTCTGAAAACAAAATGCTTGCTCACGTTTTTGGGTAGCAGTCCCTGTCTTTGTGACAACGGCTGCACCTTCCAATTGTTAATTACGTACTGCCCCCTAGGGATTCCTGCCGCGCCTGTGGCCACCTGCCTGCACCTCCCGGCGGATCATCCGTGGAATATTGCCGCCTAGGTTTCTCCTAGGGAACTCTTTCTCTGTTCTTCCCCTTTTCTGACCTCGATAGTAACTGAATTTATTCCTATTCCAGCTATAATGATATGACTTGGTTTTTAACTCCTTCCAGGTTAGTTGTGTTGCGTTTAATATTACTAATATCTGTGGTTTCACAGCATTCTGCGTCACTTCAGCACATGCATATTTGGTTTTAAATATGGAGTTTTCTCTATGTTATTTGAATGGAATGGTAATGTTTTTAAGCGTTCTCTTTCCTTTTGGTATTTCTAGGAGATGGGTTGTTAAAGACAAGTTGTGTGAATTTCCTTCTCAGAGCCACAATTTCCTTCAGAGCTGAAAGAAAGAGGCCGAAAGCTGCAGTACTTTATATAGACGTCAGAAACCTGATGGGTGCTTTCTTATACTTACAGATGATGCGGTGTTTTCAGGTAAATAATAAGAAATAAAGCAGTGATAAGGACACATTTTCTTTCACATTGATGAGATGAGGTGTCCACAGAAAAGCTGTCAGAGGGAAGAGGAATTTTGCCAAAAGTATGTATGAGCAAAACAGTTCAGAAATAAAAGATGACAAAGTGAGCAAAGGGCAGTAGGTTTTGAATAGGCTTCATCAGCAGAGGGGAGAGGTCATCTGGGAAGATTAGTTACAGGAGCTATTATATCACCTCTGTGACATTGTTAGAAGAAGCTGCTTAACATAATCATGTGCAATCAGTAAAAATGCTGTTTATTACAAAACGATTTTGATTTTCATATTTTATATTGTTATGTAAGACAGTGTAATGTAAGAGCATACACATTACCTCAGTACAAATTGCTAGCATTAATGATTTGTGGCGCTTTACCTGGCAACTTTCAAAGTAAAATATTGTTGGGAAATACCACTCCAAACATATTTTTGCCAATATATTTAAAGACTTACATAGAAGTTTTTCTTTATTCTGTAGTTGTAAACACTTGCAGCTGATACAGTATGTATCAGCTAGTCCTTCATCCTATACCTCTGTTTGAGTTTGATTATCCTTCTTGATGATACAATGACAGCCATCTTTTTGAAATGGGTTACTTAGTGATAAATATCTACAAAAAGGGATTGTCTGCTAATCTTGTCTCTTCAGTTTGGAGTTAGACTGCTCTATGCATATTTTCTTATATGTAAAGTGGAGGGTTACATCACTATTTTTTCTCATATATTTATGTAATACTATGAAATATCTCAGGATGAGTGTGCCAAATCAGAGTTTTGGATTTTGATGCATCTTGGTTACGAAATGGGTTAGAAGTTGACTAATATGTTTGATGAGGACTAGTTTGAAAATTTGAGGGTGATGGAATCTTGCCAGGTTTGGGATTTTTTTTTTTTTTTCCATAAATTTTTGGTGCAAATTAGTATCTTGCAATATACTAGCTTACATCTTTCCCTGAGTTTCTCTCCTTCTGTGTCATAATCCTGTGAGGATACATGTTCTTGATCTATCGTCCTGAACAATGTTTAGATTGCCTGAGAAAACAAACTCTTAATTTGAATGTAAGTCTGGAAAGTGGAACTGGGCCAGTTTCTCCATGAAAACTCCTGGTATGGATACAATGTGATCCTTTGAATGCAGGCGGTAGAAAAAGCATCTGGAGACTTAGAATGGAGAGACTAGTACCACTATGTTAGCTCTGGACTAATTTTGGTTTGTGTTAGACAGAAAAGTTAAAAAGTTTCCTTTCAGAAAAGGAAACTAATTTATAGTATCATAAATTCCAGTACTGCAAAGAGTGGGGTCTCTCCAAAGAGCCAGGATTAGGAAACTGAGGCATTGTTTATCATTATCTTTCTTCAGTGTTTTGTTGCTGATGATTTCAATGGGATTATTTTGGCCTAGAACTCAGTTTTATTTCAGATCTTTTTTATATTACAGCATAAGTTAAATTTGCGCTATATTAGAATTTTACTACCTACAGAATAGTGTATGAAATTTGCAGAAAGAAGCTAAATCAAGAATAAGAATTTTTATGCAAACTTCATTTCATACTGCAGTAAATTCTCTTGAGCCAGCCCACTCCCACTGACAGCAGTGGGTACACCTTCTTTCTCTGGCACATGAGTTTGCCCCAAGCCATATTTCAAGTAATGTTATATATATCTGGATGCTTCGTCAGGCACCCTCAAATTCAGGCTATTGATCTTGACACAAAGCACAATGAATTTGCAGATAAACTGAGTCAGAAGGGAATGACAAATTTTTTAAAACCAGTAAACATCACTCAGGCTTTATTGTTGTAGTGCTGCTTTCCACAGTGATGCACACTTGTAGGAACAAATGTCTACCAGCAAGCTACCAAATTGCAGCAATTTGTAGGTATGGATTTCCACCATTGCCACTGTACTCTCATTTATTTTATTATTTTCTCAAACTCCACCTGGTCCGTAAAAAGTCAGAAATTCAGAGCCGTATTTTTAAAATTTTTACTTCCTCATTGTATCTTATTTTGGTTGAACTCCAAATATTCCTTTTTTTTTTTTTTTACCTGTTTAGGGGGCATTTATTAGATGGCATTAGCACGTGTTGTCTCTCTCTTTCATATTCCCTGCTTATCTGGCAGCCAGAAAGAGCTAAAATTGATGTACTAGTGCAAGCGGAGTACATACTTTTGGAAAGCATTCTGAAGTGTAATATATTGAAATATTTTATAATGAATTCATGTTTGCCAGAAAAAAATATTCAACCATGCCAGAAAATCATCTGTGAGGACTAAGCACTTTTCTACCCTCTTCTTTCCTCCCCCCTTCCCAATTTGTGTGGCTTGGAAGAGGAGATGAAAAATTGCACAGATGCATGCAGTATTGCACAAAGAGTATATATGGACATTTCAGTCACTGATATTTCCCCATTTTCTGATGCTAATGTAAGATATGTTGGTTTTGCATTTGTAATTAAGATGAACAGATGGTGAAGACTTAGTTTAAAGTAATACTGTACATCCATGAAAATAATCTCTTTTGACAGTGATTCTTCTCTATAGCTAGACTTAATTGCATATATAATACATATACATAAGAAAGAACTCTGTCTTTAACCATTTGCTCCATTAGGACAATAGTAAGACAGATATCACCAAAACGGGATTTGTCCTGGGGACTCCTAGGAGTGACAGATGCATCTCTACTGACAATATTGGCTTGCTTTAATTAATGAACACTTTATGAATAAAAGAAACCATAATTTCTGAAAATATACAGGTTTTCTTTTTAAAAAGGCACCCATATTTTGAGGGAGGAACATTCAGGAACATGGCATAAATACATTTTTAACACATCAATTTGATGTTATTTACAATATTTCTCCCATGGAATAGGACACAAAATTTGTGGTGTTCTTTGCGAAGTTTTATTAATGTGTGGCATTGTGGACTGAGTTTATGTTTTGAGTTGGGTATATTTTTATGTGTCTGATTGAGGAAAGTCCTTAAGCTGTTACGAAGAAGCAGATCTCTGCATAGTTTCATTTTTCCATAGAAATGATACAAATATAATTTTGCAGATTTTTTATATATGGGTGTCATGGGTTCAGCAGCAGCAGACATTTTTTCTCTTTGGTAGTAGATGGTGCAGCACTGTGGTTTTGCTTTTTGGCTTGGGAACAGTGCTAATAACACCAGTGTTTATAGTTATGTCTTAGAATGTTTAGGCTGGCAGAGGACTTTCTGAGCCTCATGCTCTGCCAGGGAGGAGGGGAAGGTGGGAGGAAACCAGGAGGAAGCAGAGACAGGGCACCTGACCCAAACTGACCAAAGAGGTATTCCATACCACAGCACGTCATGCCCAG
>JASSUY010035658.1:0-21526 GCA_032466535.1 Forpus xanthops
TATTATTGGTGGTAGCAGTAGTGATTTGTGTTATACTTTAGTTACTAAATTGTTCTTATCTCAACCTGTGGGAGTTGCATTCTTTTGATTCTCATCCCTGGGACTGGGGAAGAAAGAGAGGGGAGTGAGTGAGAGAGCAAAACTGCCTGGTGTGAGGGCCTTAAACCAGGACAAGGTAGAACCCATGTTTCCATTTTCCTGATAGCCTGGTCCATGGATCATTAACCTCAAAGAAAGAACTGACTTCAATAACCAATGGATCAAATTGTTCTTTGTCATGTTTTGTTTCTGTTTTTTTTTTTTTTTTTGACAGTAGGTTGGTAGATATTCGTTCTTCAGTTTAAAGATCCTCCTCAGTATCAGATGATTAGATAAGGCTCTTAAAAAGATAGATTTACAGAAGGCCCTCACCAGCTGAAATGCCTTGTTCACAGGACAATCAAACTTTTCACCTCACTTCTCAAGCAATATATAATGTTCTCTGAAAAGGACACATCTTTTGTGTGAAATCCCAGAATCACAGAAGTCTATGGCAAAATTTATGCTGGCTGTAGTGAAGAAGAATGTCAAAGCATTATTAGATTTCATGCATAAGATTTTAACAAACATTAGCTTTATGGAATCATCTGCATCAATGGGAAGATGGGAAGA
The DNA here is from genome assembly GCA_032466535.1 of Forpus xanthops. NCBI lineage: Eukaryota > Metazoa > Chordata > Aves > Psittaciformes > Psittacidae > Forpus > Forpus xanthops. The sequence goes on from JASSUY010035658.1 coordinate 652, forward strand.
AAAGTATCACTTGAAATAGTACATCTTTATTTTGGTATGAAAGTATCTTACATTAAGAATATATATTTCCTATTATGAAAATGAATATAGAGGATCACAGTCAAATTAAAAGTTGCTGCATTGTGAAATCAGAAGGGCCTGTACTGCAACAGAAACTAGACTGTGCTTTAAAGCAGTGATAATTACCAGCTCATGATGTCCATCGGATCACTGAAAGAAGGCAAATCTTCTCATTGTGATAGTTTTCTATTGCACATTAAGAAATGGCCAGATGGTTCTGTGACAGTTTCTTTGCTTGCTTTGTTTGACTTCTGTATTAAGCAACACATCTAGGAATCTCACAGCGTGTGTGGGTAGTGAGGGGTGAACTGAGGAATATTAGGGAAAATGATCAAATCAGGTGTTGAGCTACAATTCAGACCACTTTCTTCCTCCTGCGATTCCCTGGGAATTCAAAACACCTCTGCTATAAATGATAGACTGTGCTTTAAATCTACATTGGAAATCCACCAGCTGAAAAATCCTTACCACGTGTGCTATCAGAGAGCATGTAAAGTAATCAGTCATTCCCTCTGCATGTGGTTCAGGTATCCTGTTATTCCTTCTGATGTCTACAGGGGTGGGTTGGTCAGTAGTTGCTCTATTGGAAAAGTAAGAACTGAATTTCTCCTTTCTTTCACCTCCATCTATTGTAACTTATTTAGGAAAGATCTCCCCAGGTAAATATAGCAGATATTTCATTGCACGTTAAACCAGCCCCTTTTCCCCTATCTTGATTTTCTTATAATGAAGATTTGTGTTCATTTTCTTGGAATCTGATTTTTCTTGTCAATACTTCTGTTTTACTGAACATGCAAGAGCCCATTCCACAAATCATTTGGACAGCAAATTTGGATAACACATCAAAATGCACACATTTTCTAAACCAAATAGAGTCCAAATAATTGAATCCACAAATAAAAATGCTTAAGTTTATTTTTGTACAAACATGAAAAATAGATTTAAAAATCCCTACAATGAGATTTATTACCATGCTTGTCAGTAATTCTACTTGCAGATTGGGGGAAAAAGAGTCTTTATTGAAACCATTAGCTGGTTAGGTTTTTCCAAATCAGAACACAAACAGAAGGGAGGAATAAAATCTCCCATTTCATAGGAGAATTCTCGGCCTACCAAGAAACAATCCCAGAGCTCACACTCATGAAGCAAGATCTACTAACACAAAACCAGAACAAAGAAAAAATTATTGGTCACCACATTCAGTACAAATTGTAGTCAAGTTTTGTTCAAATAAGTTTTAAAAAACTATGCTGTAGCACTGTGAGAATATAACTTCTTTTAAGTCACCATTATTTTTTTTAAATCTTCGGTGTCAACCTGATGAATGGTTTGTTGTGCTCTTGCACATCACCTCTTTGAAAGTTCTAAGTCCTCTTGAGAGAAAATCTTTTACACTAAGATAACTACAGATTTAGAAATATCAATACGGAATTTTCAATGCTGAATTTTCTCCTGAACATTAAAGGCTATTCTGAGGAATCAAAATTATGCATTCATATAATGGCCAGAATATAATTTTCTGAGAAACAGTTTGATAAGCGACTAAAGACTGAACTTGACTTCTCAGCAAAGTTAGACTTTAGAAGGACCAATACACTATTACATGTAATAGGAATGTTTCACATGTCTTCTATGTGCTGCATATAACAGTAAACCCAGTACATACTTTTTTTAAATCTTGAATGATCCTGTACAATATAGTGAAGTACTGACTATGTTGGTGGAAAAATAAACTACCAGCTTCAGAGTATTTCATGATATAAATCATGATATAAATATAAATGATATAAATATATTTCCTTATATATATCACCAAGATTTCATGCTTTTTTCCTGATCTAAATTTGAACAAAATTCCCAAATTTTAAAGTTCTTACGGAACATAAAATTCCAATTCATAGAATCACAGAGTCATAAAATAGGGCTGGAAAGGACCTCAAGATCACCTAACTCAAAATTGTTTTTTCTCATTAATATAAAACCAGCATAATACTAAATTTTCAATAATATTTTCTCTAATAAAGAGTAACCACAAAATGGTTTAAAATTATTCAACAAATTGCTTTAAATAAAATTGTAAAAGAGAAATATGTTGGCTTTTTTTCCAAGAAAACTCATGTGAAAGTGGTATTTTCCTCTGAAATTACTTGAAATTAAACTAACTGCATTTTCTGATGGAAAACTTCCAAATAAAATTTCTTAATGAGGACTGCAACAGGTACTTTCTCTGGACTATTCTTTCCATGTTTCAGTTTATTTTGCTTGTTTTTTTTTTTTTCCTGAAACTACAAAAAAATTGAAATGATCATTCATCCTCAGGAGAGTATTAAATTAAATTGACAGCACTGATACTGCCAGTCATGTTGAAATAATTAGCAATTCCAAGGCTATTAATGGCATATTGTATCACTATTTTAGACTGGGTAAGATGAAAGTAAAAACCTTTTGGTGACTTTTGCTCCTACTAAAATTTAATTAGCCTTACTTGCTGACCTCATGTTTTATTTAACAGTACACTCCAAAATGACCTTATAAATGGCTAATAATATAAAGGTAAAGTCTTCCTTTTTTTATAGAAACTAGCATAGCATAAAATAAATTTTTTCTTTTTTTTTTTTTTTTAACTACATTTACAAAGTATGCTTATAATTGCTGACATTATACATTTCAACATTAACTGTGGTACCAACTGACTTTGAATTTAATTGAAGCAGGAACACCTTACTTTGACAAGGTCAATTTTTAAACTGCAGCATTGCAGAGGATTTTTAATTTTTCTTTTTTGAACTAGTTTTAACCCATAAAATCGTTGATAAAGAATTATATCTTTGCCATAAAATATTAGTAAAGATTAAAAGAGAAAATGCTACCGTTAATGGACATAAAATTTATGGATTATGATGATGTGTACTAAGTCTAGAAGGCTGTACCTCATTAGTGAAAAAAATGTAACTGTGGCCAATGGACATCAGTTTTCAAAAGCTACTTAACATGAAGTGCTTAATTCTGCAAACTTAGACCTGTAGGGTCAAAATGACTCCTGATTTTAGTGTAGTCAGAATAGCTGAATGCATGCTGTTGATTGGCTTTCATGAAAGAAGCAGGGGAAACTAACCAGATTAAAAACTCTAATTCAATGATTTCAACTTTAAAATAAAGATATGACATAGCATGTTTTTCCTTCATTTCATTACACTAAGACAAATATAAGAACTAATAACCAGGTACTGAAACCAAAAGGCCTCAAGAAGGAAATGAGAAGCACATTTATTTTTAACAATAAAGCATTTTGCTGTTCAAACATATTATCAAGGATCAAGTGAATTTTCATCACCTCAAACAAATATCACCAAACTCCATCTGACAAAGCACAGCATTTGTGGAAAGTATCTTGCAGTCTCAGAAATTAGGAAAGTAAAGCATTTTACATTAATATAAATGACTCCTTCTAAAAGTTTGTTTTGGAATAGAATCTGGAACAGCCCATCCATCTGATATGTAAATGGAAGCTCAAAGATGTTTTGCGTGGTTTTGCATTAATTTTTTTCACAGCTTTCTCTTTTCATATTATTTTTGTTCATTTTGGCATTAGAAAGGAAAAAGATATAGAGCACAAGAAAATAACTAGAGAAAAAAACAAATCAAATGAAAACTGTAGGGAGATATTTGGAATACGATTACTTTTCTAAAAATGCAGCACAATATGACATTATTCAAAATGAGATTTTTTTTAGCAGGATTTGAAAATAGAGTAGCAATTCAGATTTCTAGTGAATGATAAAAAACCAAATTTGCTAGTTATTTTACTAGAATGAATATCATGGAGACATTTTAAAACCTTAGGAAAGAATTTTCTTAAAGTCAAAAAAAAAATTATCATATTTTCCATTTCAATTAGTTAATTTTGCTTCATAAATGGAAATTGAAATGCAGTTTCTGAGAACACACAATTAAAATATGTATTTCATTCTAGTCCCTCTTCCATGAATTTAAGTTAGAGGAAGAATATCTTCTTTTACTTAAGAGAAAGAATCTTCTACTGAAAGGTTGGAAATAGCAGACGTCAGATATTTAAAATTTCCTTGGGCAAAATTTTTAGTGCTGGACTTTGTATCACATTTAGCACATCTCTGCATGTTTCTGAAGCATACATTTTGTCAGAAGCATTTATCAACAGGTCAGGAATCTTTTAAGGCAAACAAACCAGAGGACATAACAAGCTACTGATGCGTATTGCAAATTGTTAAAAAAATTCCTACATGCAACTATTGTATTCATGAATCTGAGTCATATTCTCATAGATAAAACAACTTTTTCTGATATTTCCTGTGCAGTAATATATATTTTAGGGCTAGCACACATTAGTATGTATATTATTGTGTGTTTTGCTCATGACAAAACTGTGATAAGTATTGATACTCCTCCTGAGTAAAATGTGGGTGTTAGAGTTTGCCTTATCTTTATGGGATAACTATAATGACCAGATCATTTGCTGTGAAATACTGTCTGCAGGTTTTTCTTATAGAATAAATTTTTATACAACTGTTCAAAAGCCTTTTAATATTTTTTGAAGAGAACAGCATAAACCCCCTAAATATTCCCACAATGAGCTACACACAAAAAAAAAAAAAAAAGAAAAAGGATTCCCAAACTTTCCAAAGCATCTTAATGAGGGTTAAAGGTCACTGCTAAGTAAAACTAAGTAGAAAGGACCAGGATCCTGTTTCCATTTTAATGTGCCTCATGTTTATGTTTTGCTGTTGGCAGGGAAAAGGCTGAAACAATTCCACTTACAAAGAGGTTACAAACAGGCTGAATATTGCAGCTGGCTGGAAGAAAAATTTGTGCTCCACAGGGCTAAGGTGAAGATGAGTTCACACAGAACAGACAAGTTTTAAGCACAGGGCTTATAGCTGTCATTTCTGCACAAATCCTATTCTAAAAATGACAATCTAGGCAGTGGCCTGAATTCCAGTTTCTTTAAATTATGTTTCACAGACCTAAATCAATAGCATTGACATTCAATTTTCATTACTTCACCACTATTAACACTCAAATTTTACAGAAAAAGCTCAATTCTAAAGATGAGTTGTGTCTGCATTAAACAGAGAATGATCTTAAATTCAAAGATCCCTGGATTAGGAAACAATTGCTAAAACTACTCATTAAAGCAGTATGGTGAACCCTAGCCTTTGTTTCTTCACTTCTGAATTCTGAGTCCTAAAGCAGTCCTGCTACTTTTCTGAATTTAATTTGATTGGCTTGAAACAAGTACTATGATTCTAAGGAATTCTTTTCATCATAAAAATATATATACAGTGTTCTGCAAAGTTCATTCAGTTTCTACTTTCTATCCAGGCAAATACATGAGTAACAGAAAGAATGTGTTGCGTACTAAATTGTGAAAGTCTGTCTTTAATCAGTATGTTCACCTTAAAAGCTATAACAACCACCAAAATTTCTTATGTGGAATACAGGATACTTTGGAGTATTAGATCCTAGTAAAGAACAGTTCTTAGCTAAGGTTTCACTAAACAAGTTTGAAACCAGTTTCTACAAGGATAGCCACTCTCAGTGATGAAGCTCCAGGTATTCTGGTAAAACAGGCAATGACAATTACATCATTTGACAGGACATTTACAGCCTTTTAAGATGATAATCACACAAACTTTCCTAAACTGAGTGATATACATCAACAATAGAAGGCATTTTAGTCATCACTTTTCCATGGCTGGAAGCTCTAAAATAGATTTCTAAGTGGAAAACGTAAAATACCACCCAACTAGGATTCTTGTATTTGTGACCCTGGAAAACCCATCTCCCCAAATACTCCATAACTACTCGTTCACTAGTTCTAGACAATGAACAAAAAAAATTACTTCCTGTGAAAGATAGTGTAAAACTTTATATGTGCAGGTTATCATATTCAAAGCTTACCAAATAAAATACCTTTGAATTTAGAAAATAATATTTTAGTGAAGAGAGATTGCCTTACCGAATAAGAAAAAGTTAACTTCAGTAACAGTATTTTTGTCACCAATCATTAATTCTTTCATTCATATGAAAAAGGTATTACGCAAGGAATACCCATGCCAAGTAGTTTATTTCTCATTACAGAACAGAAACACATTAAGCATTCTGGGGGAACTTTGGAACACTAAATTACCATCAAGACTTTCCTTGTCCTTTAATTTATTTTTATTCCTTATAGACTGTAAGGGAAGCTAATGTGCACTGCACTTGATGTTCTGAGGTCATCCTGAGAGAGGGATAGGCACAACTACCTTGTCCAATGTGAAAATAAATTATTTTATACATATATCATTTCAAAAAAATTCAGTGATTTTTTTCTCACTGAAAAAGAGTTCAGAGAAAAATTTCAGTGGACCAGTGGGTAAATATGCCACCAGGGTTTGATTCATACAGATAACATGACTCAACAAGATTATAAACTCAGACAGTACCTGCTTCCATTGAAAGGTACTCCTGTTCTTGGTACCTTGTTTCAGTCTTGTCTAGCCTGAATTTAAGGTGTGGTGCTCTTCTCACTGTTCTACTGACATTTTAGAGGATAGATAAGTGTCTACTCATAAGCAGAATGGCCTTGAAGTGCTCTCATAGGTAAAGTAACCTTTTAGTCTAGAAGACTGTCAGAGCCCAGAGCACACCAAATCCTTCCTAGGAGTACCCAAGGCCAGCTCTCTGAAAGGAGATTCTGCCTGAGAAGCTCCATCTGACCTTGAAGACCTTTGTTAAAAAGCAGAAAGAAGCTGCAGCAAAAGTTCCTACATCCTTTGGTTAGGAGATGGTTTTAAGCAGAGATTGGCTCATGACAGGGCTTCCTTGCAGCTGCTGATCTGGATCCTGTGGATCTGGATTCTGACTCTGACCCATGAATTGTCTTCTTGGCCTGACGTCTGATATGCCTTTTTACAGCGGACTTGTCTAGAGATCTGAAACCCATTTTGAGTTTGCTTATGATCAGTAGGCCTGCCCTATTTGCCTCACCTTGGTGCTATGGGACAGGACCTTTGTCAGTCTATAACAAAGGAGGTGAAACTCTGCTTAGGAGATGAAACATTTTATAATCTTCTGGATTCACGCTGCCTCAGCTTTATTCAGGCATTTGTGCATAAGAAATATAGATGCCTCACTGCAAACCTTTAAGGAATTTCAGTAAACTCAGATCTAACAGATAGTTCCATTACTCAGACTAATGGAAGAAATTAGAGATAAATAATTACATTTCAGAATGTGGATTTGGCATTGGAAACTTACTAACTCAGATGCAAATTATGTAGACAAGATATGCAAATGCCAAGTTTGAGTCATATTTACACCATCAAAATATATCTAACAATGCACCTGTATTAGCATTTCAGAGGACACACTCAAGATCAGTTTTGCAGTTTGTTCAAACATCAAGTGCAAGCTCAGGGTGTTGTATAGTAATAGTACCTCTATGCTACGTTTGCTAACCATAAAATACCATCCAGACAGGCTGCCTGCAGTATGCCAGTGACAGCTCTTGTGGAAGACAGAAAATAATGTCGACACATTCAGTGACACAGTTATTTAGATGGTGTAAAACTGTCATAGCCATTGATCTCAACAAATCTTTGACAATAAAACCAGTCCATGAACTTCCCACTGTTGTTTTTGGTATCCTGTTTTGTGGTGCTCAGATGCTCCCCACAAAATCCTGTGAACACCCTGGAGATAAATTCTCTTTTCTTCATCAGCGATGTCATTATTTTTTCTATGGTTTTCACAATTCTCACTGAAAAACAGAAAAAGTACCCTTTGAACTATGTTCTAAACTCCTGAAGAAATAACTAACAATGGAAAGTACTGTAGTCACCACAGGGAAAAAGCACTTCTGCTAGCACTCCTAAAAGTCCCTTTACCATGTACTCCTACTTACTTTGTAATGATTGCATGTTTTCCCTTTGGGCTTACTAAAGTATTTGATTGCAATTACACTCATTTACATAGCAGATGAGGCTAATTGCTGGTATTAGTTACCAAATGTATGCTTGTATTGTGAGGGTAAAAAAATGCCCTACAGAAAAGAAAACGGCTATGCCTCTAATTAAGGAGCTATGAGTCAAAGTGAGCTTATTCAGAGATGTAAATATAGAATCAAGAGCTTTCAGAGTTCTGCAGTGTGTTTTATTATATCACTAGTTCCCATATTTCAGAGATAACACTAGTAGATCTTATACTACATACAATGAGCTACTCTCATTTTCTCAAAAGCAGGGATGATGGGGACCACATAAAAGTTCAGAGAGATCTAGATTTCTAAAATTTTTAATTAGAAATAAATGTGACTGAAGTATTAGGTATGTTCTTTGTGTATAACAGCTACACTTAAATTATTATTTTAAGCAGTCCCATCACTTATTCTTTTGGGAAAATTTCCACAAAAAGTCTTTTTTTTACTTTATTCAGAGCTCAAAATCTTTCGTGTCAGTGGACTGCATTTGGATGTCATTTTGCCTGCAATTATGCACAAAGATTTTTAAGATAATATACGACTAAAACAAATGTGAGAAGCATCAGGTCAAGTGGAAACCAGATGAATAACAATTCCAGGATTTGGCCCTGGATAATATTCCTAATATAAAAATTCTGATAAGATTTGCATCTATACATCTATCTACATAAGAGACAGAGGGCTAGGCTCGAATGGTGGAATGAAGATTTGTTAATTTTAGTTAGCTTCAGGAGGTCACAGTGAGAACAGAAGTGTGCTCATCAGTATCCCTTGGACAGGGTTGAAAAGCTCCCCATACACATTTAAGAATTAACACTTTATCAAACTGTGCCTTAGATTTTTCTTTTTCCTGGAAGTCTACCAAATCTTGACAGCATTTAAGCTGTGGGTGTGCAGAAGCACTGCGTACCATATTTACTATTATCATCTATTAGGTAGTTTTCCATTAGTCTCCTGTTTTTCCTGTGTTCAGAATTGAATTTTTTTGTTTGGGGGCGCAGAGCAGGAAGTATTTTTTTCTTTCTGTTTATGCATTACCTAAAACCCAAGCAATTGGACCGGGCTCATGAAAAGGGTTTCCACATGTTCTAGTAATACAGATGAATATAAAAATAAATGAATAAGGTGTGTGAAAACAACATGGGGGTTTTTAGCCTTTCTTTGATTTATATCTCAGCTTTTCCATCACAAAATGTAGTAGTCACTGTTTGGAGACCTGTTTACCAGGGGAAAGAGAATTGTGAACTTTAAGAGACATCACAGTCACAACTATATAATATTACAGCACCCCAATCTACACCTCAGCTACAGAAAGCATAACACACTTGTATTTAGAAAAACAACATTTCTTTATAATCCTGCTAATTTTAAAATCAATTTAAAATAATCTGAATTTGCCACCGTGTCCCCCCATTTGATTACAAGTTATTTCTGCCTCCTACAAAAAAGAAAAAAAATTGCTATCCTCATGCAAAAATTAATTGCAACCATAAAACTGTAAGCTTGATTTTCTGCTGCCTTTCATATCATATAATGTAAATTCTGTGTAAATCTGTGTAATGTATTGCCATTTTGATATAGAAAGCCTTTAAGTCACAAAGGGGTGATATAAATGAGAATCTATCCCTCTTGCTTTATTAACTTTGCTATTCCTAGCTGCTGTTTTATGCTAGTATTTGATTCATCAGTGTTTGGTTACCTACACAGGTCATTTTATAAAATGAGACTAGCTGTGAGCCACATTATCAGCTGCTCCTCATTTTCTTTCTGAGAAGAAGATAAGAAAAAGTTTTAACCACCCAAAATACATTACATGGATGCCAAGGCCTCTCCCTTCTGACTGCCTATTCTTGTTAAGTATATACCTTTGCAGGACTAATTCCAAATGTTTTGATGACAGGGGTCATGTAAAGTGCCATTTTTCAAGCTTGTGTGAAAATCCATTTCAAACCATCTTCCTCTCTTACATTTCACTTCATTTCTGGAGCACTTCTGCAGCATAATTACTTAGCTAGAGCACAAAATGTAAACAGGACATCCTCTCAGATAGGAGATCCCAACATGTTGAAAAGTATATGCTTTAGATCTTACTCAGTTCTGGAAAGCATCCCAAGACTTCCACAAAAAGATACTGTTTCTGTTAATGTGGAACATAAACTTAGCCCTTAACATGAAACAAAACCAAACAACATCTGTCCTTACAGTTTGATTGTTTGTTCCATCCTAGTGTAATTATTCTTGCGTGACAGCAGCCCCTGCAGGCTATAGCCTTGCTTACTCTACTTTGTCCTGAAAGCACACCCAGCATTACGAGATGAAATCACTGCATCAGAACTCCTAGTGCTCATTTATTTAGAAAATCTTAGTGCTAGAACACAGTCACATTTTTATAACTATCTGGGATTTTTTTTTTTAATAACGTTTCGTCAATCCAAGTTGACTGAGAAAGGTTGGTGTACCCAAAATCACAAGTTTCTGAACAAATTCCTGGTGCTTCCAAGGGGAAAAGTGGTCAAAATGGGAAGGCAATCAATTTTTCAATCCTCCATTCCTTCACAGGAATAAGAATTTCTTATGTTTGGTGATTACCTTAATGTTTATTTTCAGTTTTTCTACCTAGTGGCAATAAAATCCTAAACATACATAAGAAAAGGGAGAACATGCTCTAATCACTACCCCTGCAGACAGTGTGGGGACAGGAGAAAGGCAAAATTTTCTTATCCTGGCAGAAGCCACACATTTTCAGCCACTTTGACCAAAAAGGGGCCAAAGCAACCAAGCTCCCCAAACTGAAAAATGGCTCAAGGGGGTACACACCAGAGGATTGTTAGATCTCCAATTGTAAATTAGTATTTTCCACAGACTTGCACTAAAGCAACATGCACTTTAATCCTATTTATGAACTGTTATATCTCTCGCTGACCATCTCTGGATCTGCAGACTTTGTCAGAGCCGCAAGGCTGTCTCTTTCTCTTGAGAGGTATGGGGTCTGTTTGGAAGACTGCCAGAACTAGCTGTGTGTAGAAACATTATTTTTAAAATTTGGTGTTTCAAGAATCTCCATAATCTTATCTCATCTCATCTAATCAGCAATGTCTAAGAAGAATATAGATTGTGTCTTGTCTGCATATACTCATTATCATTATTCAAATTCTAACTCTAACAACACAGGCCTTGGTTGAAGTTCACATCTAAACACCTACTTGTGGATTATGGTGGCTACCTGATTTTCTCAACATGCAGTTGCAAATATTTTCTGCTATGCACATAATTATTATAATAGCTGTAACTCTTTATTACATTTTTTCCATGCTGTTTGCACAGTATGAAAAGAGTGACACAATTTGGTGTTGTGTTAAGTATGAAAGTTCATGGCTCGTAACATTAGTATAATTTTCCATTGATAAATTGGCTTTTTTGAGCACTATGTGGTTGGTAAAGTGGTTCTCTGAGTCAAGGTATTCCTCGCATTTTGTATAGTATTTTTATTCCGAACTCTCTGTACATTCTGTGATCACAGAAGCTGTGATCTTTTTAATTTTCTTTCAGAGATCAGTCACACAAGCCTTTCAGGTGTAAAATTTAATGAAGTAACATACAGTATTTTTGAAAAGAAAAAAGAATAGTTGTTTCAGGATCAGTAACCTGATCCTAGACTTTGTTTAAATTTAAGCAATAGAAAAAGCTAACTGAAACTAGAGCCAGATTCCCATGCAGTTTGTGTGCCTGAGAAATTGCTTCAGAGTAAGCTGGAGCCTTTGTTAAGGACCAAACTCTCCACTTTCCTTATAAAAGTACACAATAGAAGACTTGCCTCTAAAGACTTATGGCTCCTAGGCAGATTCCTTACAGTCACACCGCTTCTTTAGTAGGAGAGGCACTGTGAAGAGAACAGAAGCCACAGTTTATAGTGATCACAGACAATAGCCCCAGAAGTCCCTGCCAAAATTACAGGTTCATCACCTAGTCACTACTTTTTCACAGCAGTGTCAAAAAAGTTTGCAATAAATGTTATTAATTCAATTCCATTACTTCAATTCGATGCCAAAGCAGTGTGGATTGCATCTATATTTCTACCCTTGTAACAGAAGAATGCTGTTATGGAGAATGCTCCTCAGTTTTCTCTCCTCTATTTGTCTATACTCAAAAGCAGATCTTGGGATTTATAGGGGAGATGACCCACAAGCTGTAAATTGTAGCTCATTCTCTTCTATATGGGCTCTGGCCTTATCCATTTAACATTGCTATAGTTGCTCTGCGATGTGGAATGAACAGAAAAACAAAGGGCTGGAAGAAGGTAAAAGATTTGGCACTGTCACCTTGAAATCGGTTGGTAGCCTAAGTGCTATTGTGGTTTTTAATGAGAATTTATTTTTCCTTCTTTAAAACTTGCCTCCCAGTTGTACTATTTGTGAGAATTAACTGAGTTGAAACACTCTTCAATGTATGTTATTAGTAAGGCTACAAAACCCCAAATAATCTGCTGCTTAAAAGTGCTATTTTTGAAAAAAGAATAAAATAAAAGAGCAATTTGATTGATTGTTTGTTTAATCAAAGAGCCTAAATATTTTAAATTTAATGTTTTGGAGTTCTTTGCATATCTTTCAAGTGTTCATCAAGGGAATTATCCCTGTCACATCTTCACTAAGTTTTTACTATCATTTACACTCATTGGTTCATCAATAATTGGACACACAGTCAACAGCACTAGTCACATCTGAGTATCTTCTGATTAGCAGGGCAACCATACACTTTTTGGGTCTGTGCCAAACATCTGAAAGCTGGAAATGAAAGGAATTTTCCTTGAGACAGCCTTCAGCAGCAGAAATACCTTACAATCTATAACCCTGAGATGCCAGAAACTGCTAGGACAGCTCCTTATAAAGCATAGTACTGTGTGTATTGGGATGCAGACAGGGCAGCCAGGGGACACACTGATTCAGATGTGCCCCTTGCAACTTCCACTCGCAGAACTTCTGTGGTGAATGAATGTGTTTTTCTGTTGTACATCCCCTCAGGAGGACAGCTGCGGAAACGTCCCCTCCTCTCTGTAAAGTGAATCACCCCTGGATAGTGTGGGTGTAGCTGTTTGTACATCTCTTATCATACTAAGGATGTGCTAATATCTTGACATGCAAACCACAGGACCACACAAGACTAGCAGCTAAAGTGAAATGATTCAGTTATGATTTATGCTGGGAGGTTTCCTCTGCAATATATTCACCCTTGAAGGAGATGAAGGAAACACATAAATTTGCTTATGTAATCTGGAAATGGAAGAAGAGGATCAAGTATATTATAAAAAGCTCTCAAAAATAAGTGTGAGTAAGACATAGTCTCATAGATGCCACACTTAGATGAAGACTGGGAAAGACAGAGGATAATGCATGGTCATTTGACCTGAAAGGAAGATTAAAGACTCAAAAATGGGAAGTAGGCCACAAGTAGAGCCTGGGAAGGAAAATCAGTCCTGACGGGATGGGTTTGTATGTCTAGACTGTTTTCCCCTAGTACAATCTTCCAGAAAAGTAAATTTTGTGAAGTTCTAAATCCTCTTCCTTGTCAGCCAAAAAAATTTTCTCTTCAGAGATCAGCACTAAAGTCAGACAAAAGCTTTATGCTTTGGCTGAAGGTATTGGCATAAACTAAAGAAGATAAAATTGTTGGAGACCCCACTGTGAAAAATGTCCTACAAAAAACCCTAAGATTATTTTCATTTCACCTTCCCTTTAAATGGCTATAGGGTTTTCTCTTCACAACTAACAGTATTTGAAAAGCTAGAACAGAATCAAATTGGTTTACAAGTTCAGAAAAGTTTTCATCATATGTAATATTTCTGTTTAGAACCAAAGATATAATAAATAAACTGCAATTGCTTCCAGAACCAATCCTAACCCCTAATACAGGACATTACAGTAATAAAATATATGCTTAGAATTTAATAAAAAAATTTACATCACAGCTAACAACAGATATTTCTATGAGATCTGGCAGATCACAGAGCCAGCTAAAGGGAATATGATGAACTGGAGTATACAATGCTTTCTGATAACTGGGAACAATACTAATTACACTGTTTCTTAGTATTGCTTTTTTATATCAATAGCTAAAAAGATACATTTGGTTTGCATCATGTTATATTTGAAGGAAATCAAAGCATCTTAATGAAACAAGAAGTTCTTAATGAAACAAATTTAGAAGTTGGAAGCCCAAAGAGTCACTCCATATTCCACTGCTACAGAATATGTGAGAACTGTTAACATGAATTACATGATTCTAAAGGTAAATCAAGATTCAAAAGGATTTGATACGTACCAAGCAGCATGAATTATAATTTGACCACTTGTTACAATACCAGTGTTAAAAATATACTGGTCTAATGTATCATGGGAGCAGGGTTTACACAAATTCTGAGTACTCAGAGAGACAAAGTCAGTATGAGCTGCAGGGGTGCAGCTCCCTGAGAATCAGTCACTGATAATGTAAACCTCTGTCAGACATGCGTCAATAACAGTTTGTCAGGCATTCAACAGAAACTCTCAGAAGATCATAAATTTAAACAAAACAGAACATGTAGGATCCTTTTTGTCCTCTTTAAAGGTAGACTTTTCAACATACATTTTTTAACCAAATGCTTGCAGAAAGTCAGATTTTGACAAGTGTCCAGCAAATTTCCAACAACAGCAGGCAACAGCTTCCAAAGTAGAAGACGGGTCTTGGACAAGGCTGTACTGAAAACATTATCTTGATTAAACAAAGGGCAGTCTCTTCTGTCAGCAGCTCCTAAGAGATATCTAGGATCAATATACCTAAGAGATATATCAGGATCGATATGCACCCTTATACCCTCTTTAAGAATACACAGCTACAACAGCTTTTCCTCTTGGCTGCACCCATTTACTTGTCTGAGTACTTGAAAGTTTTGTAAATGCTCTCCCAAGACACACTGGGTTGCACTCTATCCACATTCAGTATGCATCAGGGTTTGTACTTTTCACCTGCCTGATGTTTGGCTTTGGCCGCCCCTGGAAAATTACTCACTTTTCTTCAATCCAGTTAGGGCTGCCTGTGTATAGCAGGAGAAAAAGGCCCAAAGCATATGAGGAAGAGCTTTGAAAGATTTTACCCATAGGTCACCTCTCTGTTCTTTGCTACGTCTTATAGCTGCTATAGAGGAGTCAGCAAAAAGCAGTATATATTCACAGCTCAGCTGTGTTCATCTTATCTTTTTTGTCTGGTAGCCATGCTAGGGCATGGATATGTATCTCCTTTTCTTAACATCTTCAGTCCCTAACCTACTATAGAAATAAAAGATAGGAAGCTGGAGAAATGATACATAAATTTTCATAGCAATAATGGCCAGAGCTTGTCTGACAAACTCTAAGGTTAATATCAGCTTCTGTATACCAGTTCCTGTTGCTGTGTGGGTGTTACAGGTATAACCTGCAGTGGCAAGGGGACAGACTTCTGTGATCTATTAGTTGTTTTGCATGCCTTTTGCCACATTCACTGACTCAATAATGCAAATATATTTTCTGAGACAGAAAGAGAGAGGCAGGAATGGAGAGAGAAAGAGAGATATATAGATAGTGAAGGAGAGAGGGAAGAAAAGAGAAAATAAGGGAGCAGGCAGAAAAAGTGTGAGTGGCATATTGCATGAGTATATAGAGTAATGCAATACTATATAATGTGATTAGTTTCCTAAATTGACCATATTTTACTTGAAAAAGGCATTTTTTTCAAAGTGCTCACAGGATTCTTAGGGGACATTTTCCTAAGTTGTATGTGTATCCATGAATCTATGTGAACTGTAATTTTAATAACCATTCTGTTCCGCAGTCCATTGGTGGACGGAAGGAAGGAAAGAGATCAGTGGAATGTTTAAATAGCTTCTTGTTTTTCACTCACAGGACAGATGGCGTGCAAACTAATGAAAAATAAAACCCCAACTGACATTGTATAGCAGCTGTGTAGAGCATCAACTATAGGAAGAAATGTGGCCCACTGGATAGACTTTTTTACTAGAAACAATGGAACTTAGCTTAAAAGCATGGTTTTCAATTCCCAAATGCCTGTATTTTTGTAAAAGAAGTCTCTGTGCCTCAGGTTCTTCATCTGTAAAATAGGAACAATTAGATGTTTTATTGCATGAAGAAAGTGACAGAGAAATTGGGAGAACTTAACTTTTCTGGGAAGGTCCATTGAAAACACAAAATATTTTGCTCAGCTAATGAGTAGTCACAGTGCTTATTTAAGAAAACTGAGCTCTTTCACTGGACTAAAATATTCTTTTTGGTGATCAGAATTAGTATGTTGTGATACTGTTATTAATGCTAAGATTCTACTTACCACTCCAAGCAAATGAGATTCATAAAGTTCAAGGTACAATTCTGGAACAAGAAGATTCCATGAGCTGTTACTCATTTCCTGGGGAAAGCTTTATATTTTTTTTTTCAGCAGGCCAAGCTTTTCCTCTTTACACATTTTTTGTTTCCAAAAATTATTCCTGTAATGTGGTTGACTTTCTTCTTTTTCAAGTTGCTGTGCTGGTACTGTTCTTTTCAGTCTGTGGCATTTATGTGCAGATCTTGTCTGCTTTTAAGATGGTTTCTTTTCTTTTTTCTTTCTTTCTTTCATCCCTTTTTTTTTTTAATCTCTCTTCTTCCTCTCCCCCTCTCTTCCCTCAGCCCCTCCTCCCCCTTACTCAGTCATTGTCTTGAAGCCCTGGAAAAGTTCCTATAATTATTACAATCACAACTTAGTCTGGAAAGACACAGTTGCCTTTCTACTTAAGATAAATCAGAACACAACAAAATTGGTGTGATTTATGTCAGTTTCTAAAGGATCAGGGCTAGCTGCAGGGGTTACCTTGATTTTGATCTGTTGCAATTTTTTCAAAACAGAGCAGGAAGAATCCCTCCCGTATCAACTACATTTTTTCCTATACAGCCATTATGAAAAAGCCACATTAAATTTTCAGAGTAACACTGAAGATAACATTCTGCCTGTCTCTGATGCTTTGGAGGCTATCAGCTTTGAAAGGAAGCATGTGCCGTTTTAAAGTTGAAATGACTGTGTCCAGCTACTGCCTCTTTGATATTTCAGGTCTTCTGCCTATCCACTGATTTTGTGAGGGTGGGGAGGAAATACACTGTGATATGGTTCAAGATGGTAGATACAAAAGGGTAAGATACTTCCTTCTGCATTCTCAAGTTCTCCCTTTTCTCTAAAAGTCTTCAGAACTCATTCTCTCTGTGGAGGTGTACACCTGAATGAAACACCACCTGTGCTATGGTGCTCTCATAGAAAGTACTGTACATCTACTTTACTTAGTACAGCTTTTTCTTTTTATTAATCTAAGATAAAAGTTAATTTATTTGCTCTGAATGCCAGATAAGCATGATGAGGTTTAGGGAAATTCTATGCTGTGAATGATTTGTGCTGTAAATTAAATCCTTATATTTAGCTATGAATTAAATCCTTATTAACTAGCTTGCCTAGTATCTCTGTGGCACAAAGGGACAGGACATCTTATTATGGTATAAAAGATAAAACAAAACAGCGTGTCTTCTTAATATTACCCAGTGAAATAATTCCATCACATACCATGCTATCAATATTTAAGACTGCCTAAGATATAAATGATACTGGCCATATATGTAATTGTAAAGTACACATGAAGTCAGATTAGTTAACACAAAATAACTGAAGAAAACGGGTTTGTTATTGTAGTAGTGGTAGAAGTGATTAAGTGGTGCAAATACAATGTTTATCATACCGTACACATTAAAAGTTATGATTGTGCAGGAACATTTCTCAGTTAAATGGCATGTGTCAGAGAAAACACTGCACCAAACAACAAAGAAAGGAATACATTTTGTTCCATCATCCTTTTCGCCTTTTTTTTTCTTCTTTTGAACTAGATCCCTGGTGTAGCCCGGAGGATACTTTATTTATGTCCCTGCAGTTCAGGGTCTAGAAACCAATTCATCATCTTCCTGCCTTGCCTCATCTGCCGTAAATGAATGACCCTCCTGCAACTTTCTGAGGTCTGTTTGCCATTATGTAGATTAATGCTATAAATACGCATATGTGTGTACATGTGTGTGTGAAAAAAGCACATTTATGGAGTACCTTGTGTCATGTTCCACAGCCACCTCCATCCCAGCTCTGTAAGATAACATTCAGTAAATACAAATAACTGTCCAATACCACAATGAAATGCTGTGTCTGTGTTCTATGAAGAGTCATCAATTTTTTACTTAAATAATATAAAATAGACATTAGCTTACCCTGTCTATTGCATGCAGTAATTCAAATCAGCATTATAGCTTCATGTTACACACATATACCCACCACTGCCATACATGATGAAGTTAGAAAGTCTGAAATAAAAATAGTAGCAGATCTGGACTGCTTTGGATCTCTTCTTTGATGATTTGCATCAGAAGCAAATTCTGTACAGTTCCAAGTCTTTGCATTTTACAGTTGAATGTCTTTGATTAAGAGGCATATAAAAAAAATAACCAAAACCAACCCCAAAAAAAAAAAAAAAAGAAGGTTTTGAACAGGGCAGACAGAAGGACTGTGAATGAAATTCTGCAGAAAATCATTTTCACAGTTAAATTAATATTGAGGACAGTTTAATCACTTTTCTTGCAGGTTTAATCATATGATCTTTACTACAAGCACCGGAAAATTGAGACCAGCACAAATAACCTCTCTGGCCTGAGTGGAATAAGTCAAGTTTTTAAGTATTTAACATCAGACTGAACATTTCCAAATATGTTTTATTTATTGGCTGGGAGCAGTACACTCGTCTTTTCAACACAAATGAGCAAATGGGTAAATTCCTGCCAGTCTTCAATGTCTTAACAATTTAAAGAAAAAAAAAAAAAAAGCACAGGCATCAAAAAAAAGAAAAACTCCAAAGAGGCTGTTTCTTAAAACTTTAGGCCTTTAAAGTTTTTCACATCCCTGTTCACAACACAATTATTAAGGTTTGATTCTGTAGATGTTTTCCAATTCCGTAGGTATTTTCCATACCCAGTTGAAGTAATATAATGAATAAAAAGCTGTCAGAAACTAATGAATTTATAGAAAAGAATGGAACAGCATGCTAACTGAATTGAGCTAAAGAAATTCTTTAAGAAGCCCTTAGCAATTTCAGCTGCTTATGTCTAGTTCAGAAATTCAGTTCTTTGCTATCAGTTTTGATAAGCAGCCTTCCTCACTGATGAGACTATAAGATGATAATGTCATTCAATAACTCTCACACCCTTTCCTGCTATTTGTCCAGCGCAGGAAACTATGGGTTTTCTTGTCGTGTGGACACAGAGGAAATATCCAGCAACCAAATACTGACCCTTGCATGCAAACAGGTCCATATCCTCTTTCCTCCTGACAACTTCCTTCCTGCCTGCTAGGAACAAATCTACTCTTCATTTTTCCGGAGTTCTTTATACAGGCCACTCAGAAAGCCCTTGGGTAGAGACAAACATTTTATTAATGTAAACTTCATCTACCAGCTAGTTACTTAGGGCAGCCAGGCCCAAATCTACAGTAGAGAATTGTTTGCTTCTTTTAACCATAGTGTTGCTGCAGCTGAGTCACTAAATGCTCTGTGCCAGGGACTAACATGAAGAGTTTATTGAATTGTCTGGTCTTAGATTAACAAAGAAATATTTTCATTTCTGACATTTTGTGAAAGCTAAACTTAGGTAAGATGAATCTTACTGAACCTTTCCACAGCATTTCTCTGCATTAACAAGAAAGTGAAAGACTTTTCCTGGACATGAAGAATGGAGGTTTTATTCTCTCTCTGACTTCTCTAAAGATAGTAACTAAGGCATAAACTCTCTCCTGAATGATGTTGCTGATCAAATAACAAACAACAAAACAGACAATAAATAGCTGGCAGCTGGTAGTAGAGAACCAGTTTTGTGGGGCTGTATCTTTTTTTTCTGGGATCACCTACGTCATTTATTCTTTGAGGGAAATCTTGATTTCAGAATGTAAAAGGAAGCCCAGGCCATGCTCTGTCTTATTCCTGTTGCTCAATAACCTGGGAAATCTTCTGTGGCACTACCCAGACTTGTGGTTCTGTGCTGTTGGAAGAACTTCAGAAGTCAGCAATTAAGATCTCAAGAAATTCTCCCTCAGGCAGTGCATTAGCCATTTGTGTGCCAGTGAACAAGCTAGTTTTCACTCTTTTCACTCTAAAGTTAGTGCGTTTACACATACCTTCTGAATCCTTCATTATTGTTCATTGTTACACTACAACATGCTGTATTCCTATATTCCCATTAGAAAGCATATTTTATTGGAATTGCGGCACTCCTATGCCTGTGTTCATCTCATCAGAAGATCATAGAATCCTAGAATGGCTTGGCTTGGAAGCAGCCTTCAAAGATGGGGCCAACTTCTGACGTATTCCCATTTACAAATTAAGAGTAGCTAAGCAGTAGCCAGCACAGTTACAAACTTCTGTGTATGGTGAGAATTGGGCCCCTTCTTGTATGAGAAAACAGATAGTAGGATCCTTCATTGTGCTGCAGCATTGCAACATACTGCAGAGTAGCTGTGAGCAGTCTCTGACACAAGGAATTTCTGCAGTGTTCACTGAAGTCTCTGAGAGTATGTCCTCATTTGGTAGGAATATAAAACCATAAGTGCTGTGATTTAAACCCAGCCAGCAATTCAGAACCACTGTGTCATGGGTTCAGCAGCAGCAGTTGTGTTTCTCCTTTAAGTAGTAGCTGGTGTAGCACTGTGTTTTGGATTTTTGGCTTGGGAACAGTGCTGATAACACCAGTG
>JASSUY010035659.1:0-56986 GCA_032466535.1 Forpus xanthops
AAGTCCAGGTAGATGACGTCAACTGTTCTACCCCTGTCCATCAGTCCTGTAGGCCCACCCTAGAAGGCCACCAAATTAATCAGGCAGGTTTTCCCCTCAGTGAAACCATGCTGGCTGTCACTAAGCACCTTAGTGTTTTTTCATGTGCCTTAACATGTCTTCCAGCAGAATCTGCTCCAAGATTTTGCCAGACACAGAGGTGAGGCTGACTGCTCTGTAGTTCCCCACCTCATCCTTTTTCCCCTTCTTGAAAATGAGGGTTATATTTCCCTTTTTCCAGTCATCAGGAACTTTACCTGACTGCCATGATTTTTCAAATACGATGGACAGTGGCTTAGCAACTTTATTTGCCAGCTCCTTCAGGACTCATGGATGGATTTCATCAGGTCCCATGGACTTTTATACGTTCAGTTTCTTAAGACGGTTTCAAACCAGATCCTCTCCTACAGTGGGCCCGGGGGGTGTGGTCAGGACATTTTCCACTGAAGACTGAAGCAAAGAAGCCATTAAGAACCTCAGCCTTCTCCAAGTACAGTGGAGCCAGTTCTTCTGATAGCTTCTAGATGGGGCCCACATTGTCTCTAGTCTGTGTATTATTTGCCACATACCCTCTTTCATTGTGAATTCCATTTTGTGTGGCAACTGCTTGACCTCAGCAATAACAATATTCTCTATTTCATAATGAGGTAATGATGAGAAGGAAGTGGGACATCTACTAATAGATCATCAACACATGTCCTGTCAGGGTCAACTTGACATCTTGGACTCAGAATCTGGGCCAGCTCTGAGGACAGGGATTTTTTGGGATGGGTTCATCTGGTAGCTGAATTTCAGCTGTATAAAATTTTGGCAAAAAGATCAGCAAAGTGAGTTAGATTCAGGAAGGAAATCTGACTGACAAAAGAGAACATCTAGACCATATACCAGAAGACCAAACTGGGCGAAGGAAAAAGAGGAGCGAACCCACCAAGCCTAGGACACTCTCCAAGGAAAGGCTCGCAGGAAGAATGAAGTCAGAATTGGAGCAGGGAATGGGGAGTCTTGGAAAGGGGTCTGTAACTTCTTTAGCACTTAAAAAAAAAATTAATAAAAGTGAATGTGTTTGAGAAACTCTTCTGATGACAGTGTCGTCTGTCCTGTGCATTTGACACACAACTGCTGAAAGTGCTGAACAAGAACGGGAAGCTACCCAATTTAGCAATGGTTTTAGGGTTGTGAAGATGAAAAAGGGCAGAAACTTCTGCATTCCAAAAACACCTTGGAAACCTGAACTAGGCAAAACTGGCTTTTCCCAGGCCCGCTTGGAGCATAAGTACATGGGATTCAGTAATGATTCACAGAACACTGTTATTCATCCAGAACCAAGCAGTGACTTCTGCACAACATGTTCCCTGGATGGAGTCACGGTCTATGCCAGTACGTTAATAAACTGAAAGCATCATTCAGCTTGCTGTTACACTGCAGCAGAGTTCGGTAAGGCTTCGCAGACCTGTGCAATTTACAGGCACCGCGTTCTGGCTCCACTGAGATCATCAGGGTGAAAGATTTTATTCTATTGCTTCAAATCAGCTTAAATTCTTGATTATTTTCTTATTAGAAAGATTAATTATTGTAAACACCTGGGCCTGAAGCCAGAAAATCTAAAAAATATAGCTAAACCAAAATATTTCAAAGTGCTGCATCAGCACCACAGGCAACCACAACCACATTAACAGATATTCCCCAGAGTATACTGTCTTTTCTTTGAAAATCATCTCAACTTTAAGGTTATTAACTTTAACCTTATCAAGGTTCCCCATAAAGTACTTCCTCAGTACTTTGGTGCTTTTTAGTAATGTGGTTCAAAGAGCCATGTTCTAGACAATAGTCATTACCATCACACCAGACTTCTTGCTTTACAGTGAGTTTATCCATGCAAGAACAGACTTTTCTCATGAGCTGGTCCATGACTGCAGAATAAATCTTGGGAGATGCACAGAGCTGCTGGTATTTTTAGGTCCTACTCTATACAGCCCTTCATGGAGTAAAGAAGTTGAAACTAGTTACAAGTCTCATAGATTATTTTAATCACAGGGTGAGCAAGGTCACTCAAAGGGGTTTTCTTTTTCATTTTTTATTTTACATATTTTCTTTGTAACATCATCAGCAAGGCTGCAAAATATTGCTTATATGCTACACAAGGAAAGTATCCTATATATATTTTTTCCTATTTTTAAATGGTCAGCAACATTAAACTATGTCAGGAGCATCCCAGAGCTTCCTACAGAAACCCACACCTAAAACAGGTCTCTGCTCCCACAGACTGTCATTTTTATACCTGCAGTGGAAAGTGTTTTCCCTAATCTGAACCTAACAATATCATTTTGCACAATGCTGAAATCTGCACCTGAGACGAAACAACTATGTTATAAACACTAAACTGGCTGCCAGCTGGCTCTGTTGAAACAGCAAAAGCAAATCCCTTCCAATGTTATCTTTACCTCAGAAAGGGAAAAAAAATAAGAGACACAACTAGCATCAAACAATGCAAACTAACTCTGCAGTGAACTTTCCAGCTAGCCAGGGAGTAACACTGCAAAGTCGATGGTTCGCCTTTCAGATTAAAATATACAGTATCTTATAAAATTATAATCATGAAAAATAAATGCTTTTCCATATTCTTTGTCTTGCCTTTCAGATGACTGTAGGAGCAACTGCCCTTTTCATTGAGAAACAGACTGCAATTTGCATTTCCAGGCAGGTACAAAAGCATCTTGGTTGACACATGGTTTTGGAAGGGACAGAGGGTGTTCATAAGAATGAGTAGCTGAAAGCAAGGGCATCTGTGCAGAATATATTTAATGGATTTTCCTCTGCCCAGCTCCGGGCTGCCTGTAACAACTGAAGCACACTGTGCACCCTCCATCCACTCCACAATGTAAAGAAGACCCAGGTTTGCTGGGACAAGCTGGAGAAATCATTCAAAGTTGTGCTTCTGACCCAAACTGGTATGCAAACAGTACTGCTGTGCCATAGCAAGGTGAGGCCAGGGCATCTGATGCCTCCATCTTTCAGCCTTACTGTAGTAGGGTGAAGCTAAAGTCTGGCCCATGAACAAAGAAATATACTTGCATCCTGAGTTGAGGGGTTGCAATATTTGTTGGGAAGTTTATCTGTTGTAAGCCGCACAAAAAGTTGCAAAAGGGAAGCTTTCCTCCCCACCTCTTTATAAGCTTTTGCTTCCTCTGCTTTGTTTTCTTCATATTTGTCCTAACAACAAAATTGATGATGTTCTCTGTTTCCTTAGCAAATAAAATTATTCATTTTTTAATGAAAAGAAGGGCTGTGAAATAAAATTCTGACAGACAACCAGGTCTTCTTTTGTACAAAAGAGACACATGGCTAGCAGTGATTTTTAAATAAAAAATCTCATTTGAAAGATTGCATGCAAAGGGCAAGGAAAAGGATATGTTCTTTGAGCCAAGTAACATTATTTTTATTTTAAGGCACTTCATTTTTCTTTGTGTTTAACAGGGAAAAAACAAGTTATCTCTTTGTAAAATCCTACACAGGCTATTTAGAGCTGGCCAGAGATAGGCAGTAGTAAAACCAAGAAAAGCAACACCACCTTTGGTCTGCAGTTGCTCAGGGCTTGACACCTTTCTGGTGCATCGCTTCAGCCTGGCAGGAGCTCAAGGAACCCTTAACAGTCACAAGTCCCGGAAGATGTAGACAGTGCCAGAGATCCAGCCCACCAGTACCACAGGTTCTGATAAATCCAGAAGAGCAGCTCCCCTTGGGGCAATTTCATTTTGAATAAAGGATTCTTTAAACACCATGTTTTGGCTTTGACAAATCTAAAATCCTCCAGGGATTAAAAATTGTTTTCCCTAGGCCTATCTAAACTCACTGGTACCTTTGGCTATGACGCAGACGTACATGCTGGTCTTCTGCCAAAAACAGCAAGTACTCTGCTGCCTGCCTCCTCTTCTGCTGCATCTTTGGTTTACAATCTCCACCTTTTTGGGCTTCTCTTACCAGGACACTTCCCGTACCATAAGGAGAATGAAGAGATAATATTTACCACAAAATAATGCATGCAAATTAAACAGAAGGTGGCACTCGCAAGTGAGGTGCAAATCACATGACAATAAAGGCTCACATCTGAAACATATCCCTTGAAAAACATTTTCAGTGAATCCTCACAACTTGCCAAGAGATGACTCCTGGAAAGGTCTTATTGCTGAGGGGATTCAGCAGCAATAGCAGCTTAAGGAATTTCTTTTTCCCTCTCACAAAACTTCTCCCAAATCTTTTAATTTTGAAATAGTTCTGGAAGACATGGAAATGTCAGAAATGTATTTCATTGCTAATCGTACCTCAAATACCTGTTGCAGTGATGAACTTGCTTACTATGAAATAGCCTGTCACATGCAGTGGTGGATGCTAGCCTGCTGTATATTCCTGCATGCACTCAGCTTCTGCTTGGAAAACGGTTCTTGTCACAGCACTAGTTGGTCAGTCAGCCACAGGGCCTGGGAAAGGAGCTTTTAATGTGTTCAAACAAAACTACAAGTATATTAACTCAATTTAAAACAGGGAAAGAAAGAAAAAAAAGGAAATTGCCACCATGTTTTGTGCAAAACCATTGAAGTCATTGCTCTGTTTTTGTCAGGTTGGCTGACAAGGCTCCCTCTGCAGTGTGAAACTAGTTTTGAACAGACTGTTTGAGGTGGTTTGCCAAAGTTTTAAATGCCACAACAATCATTAATGCTGTTGAGAGTGGTTAAGAGGGTACTCAGGAACTCACATCCCTTTCACTCTCCAGTTCATGAGCTTATTGTATCAAAAGGATTAATTTCCCTCTCTTGCAGCTTTATATCTCTTTTTACTTTAGCCTTCTAATGTTATTATACAAGTCAAAATCTAATGTTTTAATTTTCAAAGTACAATGAAAAAAATGGACAAAATATCAAATAAAAGCTAAAGTATTAGCAAACTTCCATCTGTACAGACTTGATGCCTGCTATCTTTCACTGGTGGAACATGCTTAGGAATTTCAAGATGTGTGCTGTGATTTATCCCCTGCAAGAGTTGCAGGGGTATTCACTAGTCAACAACAATTTATTGTACTCCCATATGGAAGAATAGAATTTGGAAAGAGATAAGAGAAGGATGACCTCAGAATGGGGCCTATTACAAGATAAGGATCATGATTCCCCATCCTCCTGTTAGGAGATTTTATTCAGACCTGCATTTTGGATATAACTTACAGAATATGCATAAAATTAATGCCATTGAAGGAGAGGAAGAGGGAATCGGAGCTATATCCCTGGAGTAAAATTCAATCACTCTGAACTTGTATAGCTTCATTGTACATGGCAATCCCAGCCATCACTGATCCCAGCAGGAAGGGGAGGATGAGTATTTCAGAGCATAAGGGAAAAGAAATCAAATCCAGATAGAACAAGATCACACATTTCAATTTGCATCTGTATCATCTTTGAAGTTGTGGTTGCAATTATTGAACGGAGATGGCTGGAAATGTCTTTCATACCAAACTGACTCGGTTGCACTGAGTTTCTCTTTCAGCATGTCAAATCAATTAGCTGGTGTTTTGACAATGCTTTGAAAAGAGGAAGCAAGATATTACATGCACACATGCACATGTGTGCATCCCCACAACCTTCTTCGCAATTAGTATTTGTGAAGAATGGAAATCGATGTTTTAACTGGCAGAAGAAACATGCAAAGATAGTTAAGGCCTAAGTTCCTTTGCAGACTTTATAAACCCTAACAAAGAAATCAAACAACTTTTGGGTAAAAAAAACCAAAAAAAACAAAAAAACCCACAAAACAAAAAAAGAACTAAACCACAAACAAACCCCAACAACAATAAGAGCAATAAACTGAATAATAAAGGATTTCTAAAAGTTTCACTTTAAACTAAGTTCAAAACTATACAGCTACTGAACTAAATCTGCAGCTCATTACTTGTTATAGACATTGGAAAGTGTGTGTATATTAGCTCATTGTTCCATTGTGCTATGTCAAGTTGCAAGTCTGGTAGCACCAAGGCAAACATTGCATGTTGCTTTACTTACAATGTCATGGTAAAAAATAAATGGCAGTGTGGGAAACTATTAAGCCACATATTAGCACAGTCAAGTAATGAAATAAGAAATATGTAAGTAAATGCTTGATTACAGCTACATAAATATCCCTTTCTTCTCCACCTGCTCTGTTCTCTCTAGTTTCATCATCATTCACTGCTGGCTGTGTAAGTGGCGGGATTTAGCTGGTGAAAATTATGGTGAAATTTTAAATTAATAGAATATTCTAGTATCAGATTTCTACAAAACACCCTATGATTCAAGATGAATAAGCAGATCTTTGAGATCTGCTGCATTCAAGATGCTCTTGGCTACACACTTTAGTGTCTTCTATTGCAGGTTTAAACTAAAGCTCTGGCCCTGGTGAATTCTATATTTTTTTCCATAATGCATCACCACTGGGGTCTATAAAGCTACTCTGTCAGTGTAAACATGAGATAGGAGGAAATCATTTGTCTATTATGAGAAATCACTGTTGGTTGAGGGACATAAAATTATAAATTTGTTCAGGTCTCAATCAGAAAAAAAAATAATTACCTTGGAGCAAAATGTATGTATTTTCTAATTTGATGTCATAATGACATTGTCATAATGACAATTGTGTTGAAGATAGGTAGATAATGAGGGTGGTCCTACATTAGCACTGTATTTTGGCTAAGGAGAATGCTTCTAAAGTGAACTCAACACCACCACTTCTTGCGTTTCACATCACAGAGCAGTACCAGAGTACCAGCAGTACCACTCTGAATTCACTTTAGAGGAAATGAAACCAGAAGGTGTGTTCCAGATGCTAACAAGCTTTCAGCCTGTGGAACCAGAGCTAGGTGTAAACTACTCTCCCAGCAGAATGTACAGTGGATCCCCAGCACCAGTTCTCAGCTCTGGCTAGGCATCACTATTGGCTAATATAGAGAGCCCTAGGGTATTACTTTAGTTCTCCTCACTTTCCCAACCCTCTACATGACACAATTTTTATTAATTCATATTTTATTAATTTAACTTTTCAGAGAGCGTGGGATCTCCAATGGGATCCTGGGGCATAACTACACTAGCAGCTAACATAGAAAACAAGAGTTTCTCCCTAGAGAGCTTCTAACCAGCTAAATAGGAGATACAGAATTAGATGGAGACAGATAGGCCAGTGACAGTGAAGTGATAGTACCACAACATGAGTCAAACTGGGCTGATCAGAGACAGAAGTCACCTACTCAGTACTGGAATACAGATAGATGGTGAACATTAGGCCAAGAAAAACTCTGAGAACAAAGAAAAAAGTGCATTTGATGTGATGGAGAAGTACCAGCAGAAAGGACAGAAAGAGAGATCAAAGCTATGATTTAGGAAAATGCTTTTTGCAGCAATAGCCTAGATGGAATAGAAATTGCTCAAAGCTAAAAAAAACCACTGTACCCAAACTGCTATCCAAGTTCTGTATGACTTGAACTAAGGCTAAAGCACAAACTGCTAGCATGTGATAACAATTCCTTCCTCTATCCAGAATCACTTCAGAGATGCAAACGTCCCCTTCAACACTTTCATTACAACACATATTCCATTTCAACAGCGGAAGCATAATCTTAAAATAAAAATAGGAATGTTCCTTTTCACTTGAAATACATTCACTGTGGTGCTTTCAGCTGGAGAAGTCTTGTGACATAAAGGGACCTGTGAATACTCAAACAAAAACGACTTGTGGCAAACAAGTGAAAGAGGATATTGATAGTGTTGTTATCACCACAGTGAAGTGATTTAGAAGGCATGAATTTAATGTACCAGCTGTTCTATTTACTTTTCCTGCTTTCAGCGCAGCGCACATTAAGTGAGGACACTGGGTAGCTGTCTTCTCCTGGCCAGAAAAGGAACATGTCCTGATCTATGAGCTAGGAAAAACAAGAACTCTGATGATACAGAGCTAGCTTAGGTTTCTTCTAGCAACCAAGTCTCCCTTAAATTCACAGCTCTTCATCCTGACCTATGGAGATATCCAGCAAAATGAGCACTTGAAGCGGTATACTTCCAGACTCACACAAAAGAGCTTGAGTGCAAAGAAAAATCAGGACTAAAAGCACAAAGAATTCAACTTGGTATAATTTCTTATTTTCAGCACACATCAATGAAGAACCATATTTTCCTGTGAATATTCAGCACAGGAAACATTTTTTTTTAAATGGCCAGAGAGCTGCCAAAAAAAGGAAGTGATGTCATTCCCCAGTTTAAATCCATATACATAATATATATAGATGGTCCATCTTTTACATCTGCAGAAGTAGATCAACAGCATTTTCAAGTCAGGTTTGTAATTTTGGGCATTGTTTTGCACTTTGTGGGAAGAACTGTCAAAATTAATTGATGAGATAAGGGTGGAACTCAAGTTTGTTCTGTAGCTCTGTAGTTACAGCTGCTGAGCAGCTGGTATCGGGCTGTGCCCTCATGCAGACCCAGAACATTAAGACATTAGTTCCATGGGTGGTCCCAGAGCTCCCATACAGACTCTGTAGAGGTGACACCAGGGACTGAACTGAGACAAGGTGATTGTCTGAGCTCTCATCCAGCCTCATAGCAAAGCCCTTGCCTAATTCCTGCAGGACACGACCAGGTGGGAATTTTGGACAGTTTCAGAGATTTTACCAGCCAGTTTCAGCTGTGCCAAATCATCTGACAGGTGCGGTTGCTGTGTGCTTCAGTGTGTTTGCCCCTAGGATGGAGAATCTGGCCAAGGGCTCCTCTAAGTAACTTCTGTTGTAGAATTAACCAAATTAACCACAAAAATTGCGCCATCAAATCAGCTCACTGCCTTTAAACTCACAAAGATAATCATAGAAAGACATATACAGCGTGTAACTGAACTCTTTGCTCTAGTTCTGTATCTGGTCTGAGTTTTGGGTGAAGACAATTATTGCTTTTACTGATACTTTTATACTTTCTATATTCATCCTGAATGAAAAGAAACAGTACTATTAAGCAGGTTGCACACACTTTCATCACAGCAATTCAATGAAAAACCAAATACAGAATTTCTTTGTCAAAGTCCAATTCACATTATGCTGGCTTATATCACTGTATTGTTCTATTAGAAAAAGCATAATGCATCAAGTTTAAAAATTAATAAGTAATCCTGAATTTCTTTGGCAGCTTTACCTGGAACATACTGAAGGCACTTGTTCAAGCATATGCCACTATGGATTGTTATTCAGGTTAGATACTGATGCAATTATTTGACTCTATTGCACAGGATGTGGCTGCCCAAAGCAGTATTTTAGCTAAACTGGGGCAGTTAGAGCCAGTTTGCCCGTGGAACTTGCTTGCAAATCAACAGGGTAAGAAGAGTTCTTTCATAA
The DNA here is from genome assembly GCA_032466535.1 of Forpus xanthops. NCBI lineage: Eukaryota > Metazoa > Chordata > Aves > Psittaciformes > Psittacidae > Forpus > Forpus xanthops. Next base: position 9,431 of record JASSUY010035659.1, read on the forward strand.
AGTTGCCTTTGTATAGAAGGATTAGGTTCACTGCACTCATCTCTGCAGCAAAATTAAAGATGCTCTGCTCAAAAATCTATGCTTTTCTAAAGCTTTCAGTAGCTCTCAAAGTTTGCAGAACATAAAGCTCTGCCAGAAATGTCTTTTTTCCATCACACTTATTAATTACAGCACTACTTCCACAGTTAATAGCTGCATGTCTATTACCATGGCAGCACTCATTGGTAGCTCAGTGGTTCCGGTTTTGTGCTACAGTGTCCACCATAACAAGTCACTAATGTTTTACATGCTAGTGTCATAAAAACACAAAAAATAACCCCCTATAGCACCAAAACAAAACAACAAAACACAAGTTTCTCTAATTCTAAGCTTTAAAGCACAAGTAGATGAAATCACAGTACACCAATAAGACATAAGTAGCACAGAAATAACACAATGATGGCTGAATTTCTTCTGCAGTAAAGTTTGCATAACCATTATTTATCCCATGACAACAAAATGACTGCTTCATTTTTCTTTTAGAAAACAATCTAAAATTCATTTCTTGCATTTTAGTCACATAAAAAGAAAACTGACAATTAATAAGATGTGCCATAGCCTTTTTCTGATATCTCTAGACATCATATGTATCTTATCTTCCTGAGCACTGTGCATCTGTTATAGGAGGTGAAAATCCATATACTTTCAGAAGACCCATTCCTGTATCAATTAGTGTAAATCACAGAGATTACTAAAAGGAAAGTAAAAAGAACTGGGAACTGGTAGAAATGAAGCAATCAAACAAGACCGAAAGCTTCTGTCCCATAAAAAATACACAAATGATAGAAACACAACTGCCACCACCACCCACATATTAAGGGAGTGTACATACTTTTATAACAATACCACTAATCACTGGAACAGACAGTTGACCAACAATGCTGTAATTAATAACAGATGATCATAAAACACAGCTATCACAAACAAGAACTCCAGGGTGTTTGATATATGCAGCTTAGAAAGAAGCTTTAGAATAACTACTAACTTGCCACAGTTTGCCCACTGCTGATTTTTTTAACCCTTAAAAGATACCAAGAACTAATCCAAAATAAAAACAAAGAAAATAGCCACCTGATTTTTTTATTGCATCTCTGTAGGAAATTAATTCTCCTACTTAAAGACCTAGCTAAAATCTTAATAAAAAAATCATGCATCCTGCAGTGTGGTAAGACCAGAATCTTTCACAGTGTTTAATGAAGAAAGCTAGTATCTGCCCATATAGTAGGTAACAAGGGAATTCAAGCTGGCATTAAATTAGCAGCAGATTCAAAACATGAATTCTGTCCAAATTCTCATATTTTCCCCATGGGTGCTATCTCTACTGGACCGTGCTCTGTTCTATTGTCATTATGTTACTGTCATCTCTGGTTTAGACCAGAAATTTCATCCTGAAAATAAGCACCTTTTCCCCAGAAATCACTTCTTCATATTGGTCTAATCCCACACACAGAGGAGGGGAAAAAAAAAAAGAAAAGATGATTGACTTTATTGATTTCACATTGCAAATCAATTTCCTCAGAAAAATCTGACCAGTTCCTAGAATTAGTTCACAGCAGGTGATAAAATAGCAGCATCACCATTATCCAAGGGTCTTGCTTTGGGCTTAGAAAGCAGCCTGGGAGAAAGTACACCCTTTTACAAGTAAGCTATAAATCATTAAGGCAGGCAGCTTAATAATTGTTTACAGCTGATCATAGCAACTAGCTATTGCTCTGAAGAAATAGTAATTTTGTATTATTAGAGAAACGAGGAAAAGAGGGTTGTTTTTTATGCATAAGTCATATGATGTGACTCTATGTGACTATACAATAGCACAGCAGTTTTATCAGCTAGCTGAGAGTGCTGTCAAACTGGCATACTCAAATAAGAAATGACCTGATGGAAAAGACACCAGTAGCTATGGGAGATATTGTACATCTGCTAATGATACGTAAGCAAGGTAAACAGTGGCATACAGCAGGTAAGGGAGGTGATACAGGTGCTACCTTCACCCTAACAAGTGGTGTTAGTGGTTTCCAACCAGAAATCGAATGTCTGTTTACTAGAGTCAGATTTTATTATGGATATTGTGGTAGAAGAAGGGAAAGGAGGTCCTCTTTCCCTTTGTGCACCAGGACATAATGTTTTCTTGCCACTGATGGTTACTTCCAGGCCAGAGTGTTGTCACTCTTCTGGCAGTTGCAACAGAGGATAACAGCACATTAATGAGTCTGAAGACCAGATAACCCTGGTTATGGTGCAATTCAAAATGTCACTCAGGCTCTTGTGGACAGATGTCTCTCCATGATCCTCATCTTCTTATGTCTCCAGCCAAGGAGCATGCATGAGGTTGTTCCATACTTTCATGCTCCGTCATTGTAAGTGAAGGCTCAGGAATATTGACCTGAGAAGTCCTCTATGCCAAACATACCTGAGCATGTAACCTTGAAGGCAGTTTCTCAGCTATCACACTTCCTTCTCTGTTTGGAAAGTTCGAAATGAACAGCTTTCAGGAGCCAATCCACAAACTTTTGGGAGCTCATCAGCCATTCCACCAAGTCTCAACTTCTTTCCAAATATAAGTAGCGGTTCTGTGCCAAAAGCCACTTTCGTTTGCAACTGAATGCCATTTAAGTTAGAAAGAGAGCACAGGGACTATCCACACTATTAATATATGATTGTGACTGAAGAAAAAGGTATGAAAGGAACTCACTAAAGACTCAAATATTCCCAGCCTCTAGTATGAGCTTTTATTATTACAAAGAAAATTAAAATTGCCAAGGCTCTGAAGTTCTTCATAAGATGTTAAATAAAGCATGTGAAAGCGAGTCTCTCTTGCTCAATGTGTCCCTGCATGGTAGGTACTTTCCTCATTCTTGCTCTGCTCTCCGTCAATTTTCAGTGGTCTCTTAGCTTCAGTAAGAATCATAGAATCCTCTCTGTGTCCCTAGGAAAATTTACTTCCCACAACCCGTTTGGCCCAGAAGATTGCCCCTTCTGAAGGGTTTCAATTGCTCCAGCCACTTAAAGAAAATAGAAAATAGAAAACCCCATGGCTGCAGGTGTCACCGTCTTTGTTAGAGCCTTCAGAACATGGCACCTGCACAGCAGGCAGCAAAACAGCACACGAAACACAACAAACTTTCTAATAGCACCTTCATGTCATTTTAAAGACTGTTGCCAGCTAGTCCAGTAGTAGCTGAAGGACCACTTCCCTGGGTTCAGTACAGAAATTGATAGAATTTTACATTTTGCACAATGACAAGGCTGATATATGTTGTCCATTTGCCGTGATTTTGAAGTCACTAGTCACCAACAGACACCACTTAGATGTGCATTTTCAGGCTAGTCATATACAAACTAATTTGTTTAAGGAGTGCATTTAAGAAAACAGAATTGCAGAAGTCACACAGTTTCATAATAGTTTGTATAACATATGCAGATAATTACTACTTCTCAGGTGACTTGTAATAACTTGCTTAGGCCATGGTATCTTGATTATGTGTCTACATCTTCACACAGCATAAGAAGTATGTAAAGGCTTGCACTCCTTGCTGGTATAAACGTGAGGAAAAAAATACAGAAGTCAACAATACAAACATTCAGAAGTACTGAAATTTTATTCACTCTCCCATTGTTCCCAAGCAGGAACCTTGCAATGACTACATGAGGATGAAATTAGGAGTTTGGAAATCTTACAGTGAGTTTCTTGGAGAAAAAAAATGAGATGATGAAAGAGATGGATAAGATCCAGTGTTATTAGACAGTAAAATAGGATCTGCAAACATACAGCTCAGTAAAATAAACACTGAGAGTGTCTGCAAATATATGTACACAAATGAGAACCATTGGCTAAGCACTGGAGGAAGTTTAATAAATTATTCTTTTATAAGACAGGCTTCAGGAAACAGATATACTTACAAATAGTTAAAAATTCAGCAATACAAAATAAAAAAAATAGATATAAACCCCACTATTATTCACTCAGGCAAGCTCTGCTGAGCTGAAATGATGCTCATTTTAGAGGCTATTTAAGTACTGCCATTGTAAGCAGTGTGCTGTGTCCTAGAATGGATCCCATTGCTCCTCCAACTGCTTTCCAGATGTTCCTATGACTGCTCCTTCTGGCATGCTCTGAGGCAGCATTCAGTCTCTGCTCTTTGTCTTGTGTGCAGACCCTGAGAGCACCAGCCCAGGTACTCCCTCAAACTTTGCCTCCTGGCCAGCTCACCCTGTTGATCGAGCTAGCAGGGCAGCAGGATGTGAGCTCAGCTTATATATAGGAAGCTTTAAGGGATGGGAGCTTACTTGGAGATAGCACTGTGCTGGAAGAATATTACTCCTAAGCTGGTAGGTAATTTAGAATTGTTTGAGATATTTATGTGTGACATCACACTGGCCCAGGTCACTCAGGTGCCATAGCACACCTCAGTATGCAGATCCATCCCCATCTCTAGGGAGCTTTCTTCCTGAATGAGGCTGAATGAAAGTGGTAATATCTGAGCAGAGTTAAAGTGGAGGTAAGTAAATGTTGGCCACCTTTCAGGTTGGCCTCTTTCTACAGCTCCAAATCAGGATCACGGGATGGTTTGAGTTGGAAGGGACCTTAAAGACCATCTGGTTCCAACTCCCCTGCTACAAGCAGAGGTATCTTCCATTGTCCACTTAGGTCTTTCTTTAACCAGATTTAGAATTTTTAAGTTTTCAGGACAAAGTATGATAAAAAAAAAAAAAAAAAGTAATTGAGATACATCCAGGATCTCCCATTTTATATTTTTTTGTACTGCTGTGTTCTGTGTGAGCTGTTTGGAACAGGACATCTTTTTTTTTACTTACTGTAAAACACACGGCACCATTTTTAGAGCGGCTTAAATAAATAAGACATTTAGCTAGATGTTTATTCTTATCTTAATTCAAACCTCGAGTTTCCTCAGAGCAAATGTGCAAACATCTACTTTTGATAGGGTGAAAACTACTTACAGACAAGTTACCAAATACACTAGACATATGATTTACTTGAAGATGTCCCTGCTTATTGCAGGGAGTTGGACTAGATGACCTCTGAAGGGCCCTTCCAACCCAAACTATTCGATGGTTCTATTTTAACAGCAAGAACTAATACCAGATACAACATACCAAGATCACTGGTAAATTCTCCCCACGTGGGAATTTTAACATCTATGGTTTTTAAGATGTAGGAAATAGTTCACAAGTGAATTCAGTTAGAGTAGGTCTGGACTCTGTTATCCACCCTGGTCTTTACGGGTGGATAACTTTTTGTGGGTGGATAACATCACAAATTTGATGGCCTGTTAGCCACGAAATCCAATAAGCTGCTTAATGTGTTAATGGCAGAAGCTCCAAGACTGTGGTTTGAGTGTGGTGTCTGAAGAGCAGGAGTGCAGTTTAGAATAGGCCTCTCAAGGCAGTAGAAAGGCAGGTGGGTCCAGGCTGGCTGATGACAGAGGAAATGGCTTGAAAACATATTCCTTTGACCCCCAAAAGTCCACCCAAAAGTTTAACCCTTTAACCCTGTCTTTCCAGCAGCTCATATCACTCTGGCATTTTGAGATAAAGCTTTTGCTTTTCTAGGGACATCACAAAGTTAGCCTCCTCCCGTCCTTCCCTAGTTTTCATTCTCTCTCTTTTTTATTTCAATTTAAAACTCCACTTTTGGATTTTGTTTTCTCCAGGACAACGCAGTGGTCTATCTGGCTGGGCCAACTGACTGAACGTCAAAATGAACACGCTAGGCTGAAAATTACTTCCAGGCTCTCCAAGAATCAGGTGGCTCCAGAGCATTAAGGGGACTCTGGCTAGGACTGAGTCAGCAGAAGCACCAGCATTTCTTCCTGGGGGAACTGCAGCTGCACAGCAGAACACAAAAACAAAACCACCAACAATAGCAGCTTCCATGTCAGCCAGATGAGTAATAGGAACATTTCCACAACACACAGGACTCTGCCCTCATTCAGAGGGTCCAAGAAATGTGATATTCAGCAGGTCTCCATAGCTACCATACAATACCTTTGCTGCTTGGTGGTGTTTTAAAGACAATTGAGAAGGGTTTTGCTGTTAGAATCAAAAAGAGGTCCATATAAGTGTGGGAAAACAGTATCTTTTTCCCCTGGTTTTATAGAGACCCTGAAGCCAACCCCTGGAAGTTACAAGCAGCTCCTTTTTTAAAGTTAGGCTCAGATATCTTCATGGCTTTTTAGTGAACTTTCCAGTCCCTGAGGGGAGTCATGTCATTAAGATCAACACAAGTGAATAGCATTTGGGCTTGATTTTTTGAGCAGAAGCCTAAAGTGAAACTTCTCTTTTCTTACCCCTGATTACCACCACTCAGCTTGACAACAGAAATATTATTGCCAAGAGAGACAGACTTGTCACAGGACAACTCCTGCCACCAGAGACTTCAACTTAAACCTAGAAGTCCCTCTGAACTAAATCCATGCTGGAGTGGCAATAGCATGATTGGTTTTGGACAAAGGCTCAGCCTTGCTTCTCTGTCCCCATTTTTTGCTGGGAGAATCTTAATTCTTTTCTTGAGGAATTTTTGTGGGAAAACTGCATGCTTAGCTGTTTCTTTCCAGAAGTAGAGTAACTCTGCTAAATCATCCCCCTATCCTATCTCCTTCTTAATCTTCACAAAGATGTTCAGGCAACTAATCTCCAGGTACACAGATTCACCTGGGACCACTGCATCCTCCAATGGCAGTAGTCAGTAAATGCTCATATAAATCCAATCATTTTTCCTCTAAATCATCTGCAATCCCCAGGTCCTATTCACAAGCCTAAAATATCATACCATATTTCATGATTTCTTCCATGAGAAGAAAAAAAAAACCCACAAAACTTTTATGTCACAATTCCTGTAATTTTCAATGAAGATCATGATTAAGTCAGTGGTCCACATTAAAAATACACATTAATAAAATCATTGGGCAAACCAGGCTGTTGGCTTGCTCTGCCCAGAGGAGAAAGGAGATTTCTGTGTCTGTCTAATCACAAGAGAAGCTTTGTTCACCAGAGTCAATATCATGAAGTACAGGGTAAAGCCACTGTAATGATGAGAATGAAAAATAGTAGATCCAAAGGACTCAGGACTGCAAGTTTTTGGCTATCCTGTGTACCACTAAAACCAAAGAAATTTCTTAAAGCATACATTCTTTTACTGTGCCATCAACACAAGTAAAATTTATTGGCTGTCATAGGACTATCTGCTATTCTGCATGTTCTGTGGAGTAGAACTGGAAATATGTCAAAATATGTGCCTCTGGATTAGATTTCTTTGTAATGAGTTTTAATGAGAATATTGAATTATTTACTGTTCACATTATATTCTATATGTTATTAGCAAATAATAGCACCTATTAAGGCTCCCATAAACTTTTTCTGTGCCTAAAATCCATTGATATCAGTGTGTGTTCTTTGCTTGCAGTGATAGAACCATACAATAAATTACTCAGTTGTGCAAATCAAGCAAATTAGGCCGACTGCAGAATTTTGAAGTGCATGAGAAAAAAACAAGGCTGCTGCACAAATGTTTGTTCAGCTCCCATGGTTTTTAAAAACATTGACCTAAAAATGAGGCATTTGCAGTGGAAACGAGAGCCAAACCCCACAACAGAACACAGCATACGCAGTGGTCAGACTGCGTATTGCTTTCTTGCGAGGTCGCAACTGCTGGCCGAGGAAGCCAGCATCTATGTTGCAAGGTAGATCCCTTGAAACACAAATGGCTTTAGCATATTTTAGGGAGAGAGAGACATCTCCTGGACGAACTGTAAAGTTGCCGTTCACTCTTTTGTGCTCTTATTAACATACAAAGAAAGTTACAATTATCTTCAATGTAGTTAATTGTTAGATAAGAGTAGTTATTCTCATTCCGTATTTCATTATTTCAAATTAATTTAAATGTACTGTCATTGATATCAAGGGGAAAATAACAATGTGTCTATAAACAAAAGGAAAATGTGCTTTTGGAGCACGGCACTACTAATCAGACAGGAAATTAAACTCTTTTTTTTCTAAACCTTTCTTTAATAAACACCTTTCACTACTTCAAAATCCTTTTACAGCTCTATAACTTCTTTGATTACTAGCCACATCATATTGCTATTACTTAGAGGTAAGCTGGGTTTCTCTTTTATTCAGAATAAAATGTATTATGCTGCATTTTAAAGGCATTGCTCTCATCTTTCCAGTATCTTACCACTTTCATGAGATGCAGAAAGTGAGTACGAAACCTAATTATGTTTTCTATTAGCAGCAATTCCAAAGGTGATATGCAAAGTGTTATCTAGGTAGTTATCTAAATAGTATCAGATTGCTCAAGTGTGAAGTGTCTGGCTATCACTCTTTGAGGAGAAGAACAACCAATGTAGTTCATCTTTATCATATATTTTTGTTCTTCACAAGGAATTTCCCAGATAAATTCTCAGTGATATAGGAGCTAAACCGCACATTTGATACGGAGGTAGGGTTGTTATGCCTTATCCAATTTTCACTGGATATTTTGTTTCCTGGTGTTATGTTAAGATAAAAAATAAAATAAGCTTTCTAATTTTATCAGCAATTCCTCTTAGGGGAATATAAGGGGAACAGATCCATCAGAGTTTCCATTGTACAGCGAACAAATAGCTGCTTCTGTGGCTAACTACCCCAAGGATCAAATATTGATCTTTGAAAGGAAATCCTAGGTCCATTCCTGTCTGAATTGCCTTGTCACATGCGAAGGGAATATCAATGTTGGGGCTAGAAACAACCAGGGAGCAACAGTAAGAAGTTATACAGCTGTGTGTGGCAATTACTGCAACATTTCCAGTGATATGCGCTAGAAAAAATGAACAAAGACAGATGGACAAGGAATGAAAAGTCATCACTGATTAGTTGTGAATATCAAGGACTTGCACCCAATCTCTCCCAACAGTGTTTAGATGGAAATGAGTTGCTGCACTTTAGGACCCTCAAAATTCAAGTTATCATTGAAGGCAAGGGAGACAATGAGGTGATTCAGCCTACCTGTTTATTAACATGTCTCCTTGAGGTGTACCAGTGTGCTCAATCTTTCTCCATTGACATCATCTCACTTTCTTTAGGGATATATCCTGCGAATGCTTCAGAATGACTGATATTTCAGTCAAATCCAAAGTGAGGTAAATCTCTGCTTTTGCAGTCAGTCCAGAAACAAAAACACACAAAACGTGGTGGCAGGAACAGCTGCAGACAAAAAGCTAATGCATTTTTCTTTGAGGTTTAAGTTGATTTTAATGTTTATATATATTGCCAAGTAATACCGTTCCTTCACATCTGAAAGCATTCCCTAAAGCAAATGATTATATAGAAACACAACTAGACTGATGCAGTGCTATTCATACCACGAGTCATACCTGAGTGAATCTGGATTCTAGATGTTTAATGTATGAAACTGCAGTGAGTTCACAATATTATAGTGGGAATAATTTTTTAAGTAACAGCTAATTTTTCCAAGTGATTTCAAATACATGTGCACTCTCAGATCTCTTTGAAATATTCTGTCCCTCATCACAGTTCTAACTAGGCTTCATAGCCTTGATTTGTTACCATTTCTTCAATGAGTTTCCAAGATACATTACCCTCTCAAAGCATTTAATATCAGTTTCCTGCTTATGGCTTAAATCTCTCCAGTTTAATCACTAGATAAGCTTTGATCTTGGCATTCACTGCCTCTCAGCAAAAGAAATATTTAAAAGGCCATAAATATGTTGTTTGCAAGATGACTTACCAGTACCTCCTGATGCAAATTGACATAACAAAACCAAGGCAGTTTGTGAGCCAACTGTTTTCAGGATGAAAATTATATCTATGTACTGACAGTGCACTTCCTACTCTGCTGTATCAGCATCCTTGTAAATTCTACTCCTGGATGCACCCAAGCTGATACACCCAAGCGAATGAGTCAGGCCAGATCCTGCTGCCTGGTTGTGATATGAACTCCTGAAAAACCCATTTCTTCCAGCTCTATATGCAAAATCAGACTTCAGCATAACCAGGCCATGCTGAGACACACTGATGAAACACGCAGTCCTTTTAAGAAGCTATTGGTCCCACTGATTCTGTTGCCTTCCTGACATTAGTAAACACGTAACAGGGATGTACCCTCATTTAGCAGAATGACAGAAGGAACTTCTGGAGTTTATCTAGTCCAACCCTTTGCTCAATCAGGGCCACCAAAAGTGAGTAGCACAGGATGATGTCCAGAGAGCTTTTGAGTATATCTAAGGATAGAGACTTCACAAGTCCCATTTATTAGTTTTGAAATAAGAAGTTATTTTAGCAAGGACTGTTTCCATGTTTATGACTTCAGGAACATCTGTACCAGCACAGCTGAGAGAGCGTTTAATTACCACAGGAAAAGAAAGAATGTAAAGAAATACATAGTCAGTAGGCAGGAAGTTTTAAAGCCAATTTTGTCTCCAGTATGTTATTTAGCTACATTATGATTCTGAATGGGAGCCAAGTTTCTGAAAACAACAAACACTCTGTCCAGGTACAGAGGTAGAGTTATGCAGAGAAGAATGTATACCTAGGAGGCTACAGCATGCATTCAACCTGTTGGTACTGAAGGCTGTGGCCATAAAATATTTGTAGAGATAAGGCAGATGGGAGTATCTTGAGAGGGAGGGAACCAAACTCAGGAGGGACTATCATTCAGGTACAGTGGCTGGAATGAGCAAGCACCAAGAAGTCTCTCCTTCAATATGCCTTCGCTCTTTCTTCCCCCACTTGTCTCCCTCTGACTCCTCGTGAAAGAAGAGGACTTGGAAAAGAAAGAGCGCCTGAGGAGAGGTAGGAGCAGGAGTGGGGTATCTCAACATCCAGTCCCAACCCTTCCCTTCTTTATTGCAGATAACATCAAAAAGACTAGCTTCCCTTGTAACCTCCATCATGTAGAACACGAAGCAAGAAGAACTCCTCCTATGAATGACAGTAAATTCTTTTGACCCCTCCTGCTACCTACTATGGCACTACCTACAGCCTAGAGGCTCTTGCCTTTCACTTAAGCACACCTCCAACCCCTCCCAAAGACAAGATTCATCTTTCTGCAGTGCTCCTTTTCCTCCAGTTGTAAAGGTCCCTATTCCAAATAGCTCTTGCACAATTCTTGGCCCATTCTTGCTGCTTTTTTTTAGATCTGTTCAGCTTTAACAGCCTTGATATCAGTTTTGAGCAGTTATTGCCAGTTTGTTTTTTTTTTTGCTAAAGGAATAGAAGTGTGAAAGGAATAGTAGTGATGTATGTGGTTTATTTTCTTGAAAAAACATTTATCATTTGCACATTATGACCTTTTTGATTAATGTTTTATTCTACTTGGCTTGTAAGAAGTTGCAGCAGTTTCCAGATTTTATGTCTCTATATAACATTAAATGTCATGCTGGCTTTCCACTTCTGGGCCTGATCATGATGGATTATGGTAGCAAAGCCTCATAGGAAATTAAGGCATTGGCCATATTGGTCTGCAAATGAAACAAACTTGTTTTTCGAGACTTTATAAATGATAGGATATATTTTAAAACATTATGTAGTCTACAGAATAGTATGTAAGTAACTATATGTAAGTTTGATAAAGTCATTGTACTGAACTGCAACATTTGTCATAACTCTTGGTTCTGAATAGTCAAACCCATTTCTCTCTGGGGACATGCCATAAAACTTCATGTTCTGAAGGACTTTTCAGTTATTTCAGAGTCAAGTCTGGGAAGATCCTTCATGCCAGAGGTCCTGTTGCTTTCAATGATTAAGAAGGATATTTGTTATTGCACAGGATGGAGAGCAGCAAGCAGATATCTTTCTTCAAAGTGCTGTCAGATCTTATCCAGATGTGATGGAAGTCTGATCATCCTGACCACCTACGAACCCTAATGGTCTCATAACACTTTTTGCAAAAAGATATATTAATCTCAGTGTGTGACTGTGGCCTCATTTTTTCATCCAAGTTCAAACTGAACTGACTAGATTGCTGTACATTCTGGCACAACAGCACATTAGGTACTGCACTAAGCAGATGGGGTTAGGGATTATTGATGCATGGGTATTTTAATCCATTTTCCATGTAAGCCTCTTTGTCCAAGTGACCTCTTCGAGAGTTGTTAGACTGCTAATTATCTTGAAATTCAGAGTTTTTATTTCCCCCTCATTTTCACATCTACACTCATTTTCATACACTTAGAGCCACCAGTCATTAGGTTTGGCCAAACAAGGACAAGAGCAGCTCTACTAAGCCAGGCTTGCTATTACCACTGAGTGAGAGGTGGGTAGTACAAGCTGGTGGCTGTTGTAGCAGGCAGAGGCAGGTGGCACTCTAGAGGCACTGACACCATATCTTCATCTACCCAAGAGCAGAAGGGGCTGAGATCCAGCCCCCAGTCCGTATAAAATTAAGAAGTCTGAAGCAAGCTTCATTCTCCCTATAGAAAAGCCCTGCCTCATTGTGTATAATTGAAACCATTGCAGGGAATATAGTATTGCAAGGAGAAGTAGCATGAAACATTCTACAAGTCACACAAAACACACTTTTCTGAAGTGTTCCCTCCAGTAATTTCTCAAGGGCATTTGCTCTAACCAAGCTGATTCTTGGGGCCTGGTTGCACTCAAGGAATCAGATCATTAATTTCATTTAGTGAAAAAACTCAGCATATCACATATTGGAGAATATCCCTTTCAAACCTACTTTCAGGTGCACCACTTGACAGAGACAATACTTTGTGGGAAAGTATTTCTTGAACCCTTACACTTTCCACCTAGGACCAGAAAAATCCCTCTGAAGCTGATGTTACTGCACGTTGATAAAGGGCATGTTCAATCACATAGCTACAGTCTCATCACTGAAGCCTTTCTATCACTGGATAAATCTGTGGACCGGCTATGGTTCTTCTGCCTCACTGCAGTGGAGTCTGCTTTTCAGGCTGCACTTCATTCCTATTCTCTCTTCTTTGCCTAGAGTTAGATACAAAGGATCAAGAACATGCAAGCCATAAAGGAATACTGCCCAAATCCTGTTCCGGCCAAACATGACCTGAGAATTTCAAATCTACCAGATTTGCTGGTAAATACTAATTATTCCTATTCAGACTCAGAGAAAATGAAATGACAGTTTTCTGCGTACAAGGTGCACTCAGTGGACCGTGAAGAGCAGCATCCACATCTGCATGTCAACAGCCTTGTGCTCCTGAAGCAAGGTGTCGGTGGTTCTCTTCATAGCCTCCCTAATGTCAGTGTCCAGTGGCTATTTCAAAGCTGTAGAATCATGCTCATGCAGCAGCCCAGATGTGGGCACACGCTTGCCCAGGTACTGTGTCACGGGTGATCTTGAATTTGGGGCACAATGTATCAAAAAGTTACCCCATAAGCTGAAAAATCTTAGTCATTTCTTTCAAATCACCAGCACCCTGGTGCAAGGGTTTCTGGATACCCTTGACAAAATGAAAATAAAACCATGTGGTGAAATACAGGAGGGCAAATGCAATAGGAAAAAAAAAAAAAAGAGAAATTATCACAACCTTTAATTTGATACACAGAAACAATGCCAGATATTATTCAGCATATCACCAGGAGAAGGAAATAAGAAGATATTTCTTCATGCATTTGACATGTTCCCATATATAATTATCTCTATGTTTTACCTAACGGGATGTGTGTTGCTCAAGTCATGAAAGAACCAGCAGTATGGCAGTTACAAAAGCAGGCACTAAGGATCATATTGTATTTGTTTACTGTGCTGTTTCCCAGTGCTTCAGGCTTTTAACTGTCTTTTTAGCTCAGTTGAATGGTATATCCATACTTAGCCAAAGCAAATAAATCAAGCTGCGCCCAAACTGCCTGTACAGATCCATCTGGAAGTCTCTCGAAGGCGTTCCCTTGTGGGCTTTTTCTGCTCTGGCTTTGTGACGAGATATAAAGTATTACTGGACAGATCACCTACATTTCATGGCACTGCACCTGAGTACGTACAGACCACACCTGACTGCACACAGTCAATTTATGTCTTTGCATCTGTTGCAAATTAAGCCAAAGACAGATAAAATACCTGTCAATAATTGTATTTTAACTGTATCACAAAACGCAATTGTATCTTTACTACTGATAGCCACCAGGGACAGAGATGGAGCTATTTAGTGAGATCAGGTTTCAAAAATGTTGGTACTTGATAATAACAATCATATTACTTACTTTCCTATGTTTGCTTTTGTTTATACAAACATAAAAAAAATATATCTTTGAACTCCCAACAGGATGTCTTTTTTAAGGATATTAAATATAAAAAGGCATATACTAAATTTCAAATTTCATGTACCTCTAGCCCAGGTCCTAGTCTTTTGAAGACTCAAATAGTTTTGGGATGAGAAATGCCACTTTCTACCAGAGCATGAAATTGCAGGTTTGACTCCTTGATAAAACGTGACTATCCAGGTGTGTCAACATTTCCCCTCTGCCTGAGGCAGGACTTATCAATTCTCTGCATCACAGCTGCCACAATCATTTGCCTAGACAATAATATGTGTCATGTCTGATTTAGCTGACTTCCACAGTTACATTTTTGTTTCACTGTTTTGAACAAGCAACAGGATACCTTTGAATAGAAATTTTGACTGTTAATAATACACCTTTGCAGTTATTTGGACAATTTTAATACAGGGTGTCAAGAAAATTCTGATGTGTGGAGGACAGAAGAATAAATTTCTCGTTTTCTCAAAGTTTCAACCAAATGAAAGAAATCTTTCATGGGAGTATCTAAAGAATCTGTCACTGTGGTATCACAGTATAATAGCACAGGAATGAACTAAGATCATCTCACAGACTGCTGATTAATGTCTTCTCATTGGCAGTACCAGCACCATCAGATCTGATAGACTAGGTATTTAATATTACCACCCCAGCAGTCTTAACCAAGTTTAGTGGAAACATTGCAAAACCTCTACCCTGCCATCTATACTTTCTTGACAAAAAAATGAGACCTGAGTATGCAATAATTCAGTAGAGTGAATTTCTATCTGAGTCAAATTTCAGTATTTTATAAGTTTTGCTAAAAGGAGGCACTGGTACTAATGTCCACACAGTAAAAGATTTACTCTCACTGCCCCTTATGAAAAGAATGATGTCCACAGGGTATTTGGATCTCTGACCACCAGAATAACCCTATTTACCATATGATAAAGAAGGTAGGAAAGACAGAGCACTTTTCATTTCTTTTGCAGGTGAACACAAATCTGTGAGCCCAGGAATAAGGACACTGAGGTATGCTTGGTCTCAAACCTTCCAAAAATACTTTAGAAATTTTATTTATCACAGAATTGGATTAGAAGGGATCTTCAAGATAATCTAGTTCCAACTCCCCCTGTTATGTTTGGAGCTAGACCAGGTTGTTCCAAGCCCCATTCAACCTGACCTTGAACACTGCCAGGGATGGGGCAGCCACAGCTTTCCTGGGCAACCTATTTTAGTGCCTCACCACCCTCACAGTAAAGAACTTCTTTCAAATATCTAAGCTAAATCTACCCTCTTTCAGTTTAAAGCCAACCAGTTGCCCCATCCCTACGTGTCCTTGTAAAAAGTCCCTCTCGAGATTTCTTTTAGGCCACCTTTAGCTACTGAAAGGCTGTTGTAAGGTCTCCCTGCAGCCTTCACTTCTCCAGGATAAGCAAATACAACTCTCCCAACTTTTCCTCATAGGAGAGGTATTCCAGGCCCACTGATCGTCTTCATGGCCCTTCTCTGCCCTCAAACCAACAGGTCCATATCCTTCTTATTTTGGGGACCCAGAGCTGAACACAGGCCTCAATGTAGGATCTCACCAGAGGAGAGTAGAGGGGCAGAACTGTCTCTCTCAGCTTGCTGGTTACACTTCTTTTGATGCAAGACTGTGAATATCTAAGATGCTCATTTGAATTTAGGTGATATCTGCATATTTGAAGTTCTTAAGGCTGAACAAAGAATAAAAGTCTTCCTCCTCTGAGATGTGCACTCTAACTACTAGGTCAGCATATCAGTGTCAAGCATAACCCAACATTTTAAAACAGTTATTCATCTGTACCCAAACCCACAATTTAGACCTTGAAATGCAGGAAATGCACTGGATTTACAAATGACCATCTCATACAGATAAGTAATTCATAATCCAGGGGACAGAATGACAATCTCTCTTGTGTCTATTGTCAGTTTAGATATCCACCCACCATCTGGTCTGTCTACTGAGTCTTTTTTGGATGGTTAACTTTCCCAGTGGCAGCAGCATAGGTGCCTAGCTGGCACTGGACAGTTCTGCTCTGAAAGCAGGACAGATACAATACAGGGAGATGTTTGTTATGCCAACAAATATTAGCAGAAAAAAAGATGAAAGTATGTTTGGCCACTACTATGGAGATCTCAATGCTAAGCTTCCTTCAGCCAGAAGTCACATGTAGGTCGCTGGAATATACCTCTCAAATTTACTAAGACTGTAAAGATATATGTGACCTTTTCTATCCTTGCTATACTTCTGCTCAACTTCCAAACTTGGATGCAGGTATTCTTTCATTATCTTGGAGTCTTTTCTACCTTTTGTCTGCTTTTCTTCCTTCAGTTCAGCCAAAATTCACCATAAACTGCAGCATGATAAGCTGGGGAAAAGTCATGTGGTGTAAAACTGCTGATGACACTCATGACTTTATCACATTACAAATCTATTTGCTTCATTCATGCTTCATTCTATATTTGCTTCATTACAGAGCCAAGCCTAAAACCACTACTGTCTAATGACTCCTTGAGAGGCATGTATATTTTCTATGCACTTTCAAAATGTTTGTAGTCACAAAGTGATTTTACAAAATGGTAAGTACATTTTGCATCTTGCAACACACTTCAGTAAGATGCCAATCTTTTGTCATGCACTCAGTCTTCAGATTTCTGTGAGATTTTTCATTTATAGCTATAATCACAAGGCAGCAGTGGTTGGGTTGTGACAGAGTATTTCACTGCAGTCAGTTCATGATTCCCTGCTTTCCTTCAGTCTCTGTGAGGTACTTACCTATCATTTCCCAGTGTTAGCTGTACACCACCTACAAAGGTGATGAATTGTCTTATTAGGTACAATGTGCCTATTTTGTATTATTTTATATTATATTGTAATTTTATATATTATTTTGTAGTTCTGTACAATCCCTAATCTCCGAATGAGAACCTTCACATTATTCCCCTTTTTATTCCAATTCCAGTGTCAGAAACAAATGCATGGTTTTTTTTTCTGTTTCTTTGAGCAGAAGCATGATCTGAACAAGAATTTTCATAATGTATCTTAGAGAGTTTTATGCCTGACATTTCCAGCTGGCTTATTATCCAAATACGAGAGACAGCGAGGGCTGCTGAGGCTGCAGGATCAGGGAAGGTGAACATACATTTAGTCTGATGTGCCTAAAGAATGACAGCTACACAAGTTATTTAAGATAGGCACCAAAGGTTTACACTAATACCTGCTTCTTCACCAAAGCAATTATCTTTGCTAAAACCATGCTTTTTTTTTCCTACTACATTGCTGTAAAGCAACATAAACCTTTTGAAATACCAACAATCTCCTTGAAACAACACCCCCCTCCCCCCCCAACATAGAATCATAGAATAGTTAGGGTTGGAAAGGACCTTAAGATTATCCAGTTCCAATCCCCCTGCCATGGGCCAGGGCATCTCACACACAACCATGACACCAAAGGCTATGTCCAACCCGACCTTGAACACTGCCAGCAATGGAGCATTCACAACTTCCCTGGGCAACCCATTCCAGGGCCTCATCACCTGCACAGTAAAAAATTTCTTCCTCAGATCCAGTTTAAACTTCCCCTGTTTAAGTTTGAACCCGTTACCCCTTGTCCTGTCACTACAGTTCCTAATGAACAGTCCCTCCCCATCATCCCTGTAGCCCCCTTCAGATATTGGAAGGCTGCTATAAGGTCTCCACACAGCCTTCTCTTCTCCAGGCTCAACAGCCTCAACTTTCTCAGTCTCTGTTCATACAGGAGGTGCTCCAGTCCCCTCATCATACTCGTGGCCCTCCTCTGCACTTGTTCCAACACTTCCATGTCCTTTTTATGTTGGGGACACCAGAACTGCACACAATACTCCAAGGGAGGTCTCACAAGAGCAGAGTAGAGGGGCAGGATCACCTCCTTTGACCTGCTGATCACACTCCTTTTGATATGCTCAAGATATGGTTGGCTTTCTGGGCTGCAAGAGCACACTGAAGTTTGCTCATGTTCATTTTTTCATCGACCAGCACCCCAAGTCCTTCTCCTTCGGCTGCTCTCAATCTCTTCTCAGTCCAACCTGTAGCTGTGCTTGGGATTGTTCCCACCCAGCTGAGACCTTGCACTTGGCATGATTAAACTTCATGAGATTGGCATCACCCCAGCTCACAAGCATGTCAAGGTCCCTCTGGATGGCTTTCCTTCCCTCCAGCGTATCAACCAAACCACAGAGCTTGGTGTCATCAGCAAACTTTCTGAGGACGCACTCAATCCCAATGTCTGTGTCACCGACAAAGATGTTGAGCAAGACCAGTCCCAACACTGATCCCTGAGGGACACCACTCATTACTGCTCTCCAGCTGGACATAGAGCCATTGACTCCAGTGACTATATTGTGGGGATGGTTTTTTTTTAACAGCAACCCGCTTCCAGTGGACAATATACCTACATCCCTTACATGCTTTGAAAATTCTGTTTCCTTCACAGAGGGAAACAGAATAGGACAAACAGACTGAAGTCAAGTTCTCCCTGTTCCTATTCCGCTGTGTGGTTTGCCCTAAGTCCATTTGGGAAATGCTTAACAATATTCTAATATGTTGACACGATCCTTTGGAGAAAAAACAAACAGAAATGTATGTTTTACTACACTCCCTTATAATTTTCAGCATATCTTCAAAGAAAATGCACATCAGAATGCTTATTACCTTCGCTTCTTCCTATGCCATTTAACACAGTTCAAAGCACCACTGTTTTTTGCAGCATCCCCAGTAGAATATATACTACCTTGCCACCAGCCTGCCTCCACAGCCCAGGTGGTGAAACTTGACCCTGCCAAAATTTTGTTCACTTTATAGCTGATGTCCATTAAAGCTGTCTACAGACAGGATTAGCAGGATAGACTGAAGTTGCCATGCATAATTCTGCTCTTTGTGCTTTGATGTACGCTTGCAATTTGTGTCTAAGTCTGCCAGATGACAGGTTATTCATAACCAGGTGAGCCTGGTACGACCAGACTCAAGTGGAAAATTAGTGTCTATATTCTTAAGAAGAAATTGTGAAACCCTAGTAAAAGCTTTTTTTTCCCCTCTTCTGTTATGTCAGTTTGTCTGGTGTTACCAAATGAAGCAAGCCTTTTCCAAATGAGAAAAAAAAAAAAATCCGAGTCAAAGCACAGGATGAATCTGAAACATCTGCAACAATCCAAACAGGCCAGGCTTAAACTGAAAAGAAAGCCATGGAACGATTTATACTACTGCATTGCTGCTGAAGAGGACAAAGAGAGAATGTTCCAGCAGCTGGCATTGTGAGGAAAGGAGCCAACATATTTGTGCTTATACTCTGATGGGCTCTAGGAAGGAGCTGTCCTAACAGTCTGTGTTGGGAGATCCCAGACAGATCACAGAGCCTGTGATGAAAGCTTAGCAGCATGTCTGCACTTTCAGAAAGCACAATAAAGGCCCACTCTTGTATAAAAGCTCTCCCACAGCTGGGCAGTGAGTTACCTGCATCTGAATCTCTTCTCCTCCTGATAGCAGCCATTCTCAAGCAGGGGTGGGCAGCATGTGTGAGGTCACTTATGCCCCTCAGGTTGCCCTCAGAGCTGTTTCTGGTACAGTGATAAAGCATCAGCTAATCTTCAATCTGTGCTATTTCTCACAGGTGGGTGGTTAGGTGAGAACTATTGTGGGGGTTTCAGAAAACCCTTTGCTAACTGCATTTGTCAGGTGTTTCTAGGGTGTAAATTCCCCTAGAGCCATGCTTTTTAAAAATGGCACAACTTTACAAGAAGTAATAAAATTATTGCAGAACAGAACTGAAGTATGCCCACAGGTATAGCACAGCATGGGCCCCAGGCAGTGAATGCAGGCTGAATACTTAGAAGGACAAGTGTACCATTATACAAATACAGTTGCTATTATATGTGAATATAAACAGCTGCAGCCCTTTCTTTTAAACAAGCTGATGTTCCACTGACTTATTAGGTGCTCAAATTCAAAAGCTACAGCAACTATGAGGGCAAGACAAAAGTGATACAAAAAAGCACCTTGGAAAAGTAATGGAACGTGGGTTTTCTCCTTTCCTTTGTAAGCATATGTTCATTAGAAAACAAAAGAAGTGAGAATGAAGCCTTCATACAGTGTTCCACTCAGAATACATGAGATAGGACTGATGTTTCTCTATAGAAGTACTGCAAAGCAAAAAATTAATTTGATGGGAAATTGCAGGAAATTACTGAAACTCTTCATTCTTTATGGGCAATTGTGTTTTAGTTCTAACTTCGTGATTTGGAGGAGATTTTACTTTTGGGGTAATATCTGCAGTTAATTTTTCCAGTCTGATTAAAAAATTACACCCAAGAGTAAATAAATAAGTGCAGTCTTGTTTAACTACACACTGAGGTATTACAGGGAGAATGTTCCTTGTGATTAATGGGTTTTGGCCTGCTGAATAATTCCATTCAACCACTCATCAGCACAACTCGCTGTCACTTTTCTTGGGGCTGGTTCATGGCATATGAAAACTAATTGCCATGTAGAACAACAGCTTATGGTGCAGAAACTGAGACTGTCCAACCCAATCCAAAAAGTTCCATCTAGTTTTATATCTATTTTTTTTTTTGAAGAAAAATTTCGTTGTCATGAAAACTCTTCAGATCCCAGGGAAAATGTGTTTAAAGAAATATAAAGAACTTTAAAAGCCACTTTTTCCACAAGGAAAAAAATAATGAAAGTTTAAAAACTATCCAATACCCACTATAAGGAAAACAGGAAATTAAATATTTGCCACAAGATATGTTTTCAAAGTTTATTGATGTAAGGGTTTTAACAGTATATTTTACTGTGTAATGCATTCAGCAATTGTTGCCATGAAGCTTCTGCTTTTCTGTACAGCATTTGCCGCCTTCACTTTAGAAGTTTCCACATCACAAGGGGTGTAAAAGTTCTTTTAAGATTTAAATTACGCTTATTAAAAATTGCCAGGAGAGCCAGTGTGATGAAAACCTTCTTATATATTTTTCCAAGAAGATTTACAACCTACATTAGACACAGCACTCAGCCATAAAATCAAATGAAATGTGCAGACCTGACACACTTCCTCTGAGCAGCAGAAATTAAAATATATATCCCATGAATGTTGTCATAGCAACATGTGGGAAACATTAAAATAAGCTGACATGATGAACAGGTATAATTTATATTTCTTTAAAATCTTACCCCACACATCGCTCATAAATCTTCCAGCTTGAGTCTGTAGCACAGAGATGTTCAACTTTCCATCCTGCAGTCATACTGTTCCAAGTAACAACATAAGTGCTGGAAAAAATGACTCAATGTCAACTGGGTCTTACAATCTGCTCAGTAATAGAGATAAACAAACTTTAAAATAAAACCAAGAAACAAACTGGTATCAGTTTTAGAGTTCCTAAACAGATGCTTTGCATCAATAGGATTTACTTGTTGGTTCAAAATTAAGCACATGCACAGGCTTTACAGGACTGAATCTTAAATCAGTGCTTTAAGCACATCTCGGGCAAGATATTCCCATGCAGGCTTTTGGATCCCTGCATCTTCCCTATAGACTCATTAATGGAAATCATTGCGTGCGCTTCTTGCCCTAAAGTTATAGACTGCTTCTACCTACCATATGGGATGACAACTTCCTTCAAAGCCTTTCAGGAAAGGTTGGTGGCCCTGAGCATTTCTGGGTTTAGCTGTCCTTTATAAAATGCCACAAAGCTGGATATTTACATGTTTATCTGCAAGGGAGCTGCTGCAATAAGGGAACTCAAAACTTGCAGTGCTTGCATCTTAGTGAGCAAATCTTTCTTAGTTGGTTTAGCTAAAGGATTGGTTTATTTAGAAAGTCTTGGTCTAATTAGCTGTTTAAGACTTTTCTTTTTCATAAAAGCCCTGTGGTTCACCTACTTGGAAAATGGAAATAAAAACTCAGTCAGAGCACCTGTAGCTTAGCCTTATAGGGAGTTTCACGCGATCCTATAACTTCAGCAAGTACATTGACAGGATCTAGTTGAGATAGATTTTTATGCCTAAAATAATTTAGTTAATTTTACTTTTAATATCTCCTGTAGTCTTTATTGACAGTAAAATAATTTTGTGCAGTTGATTTAAGAAATACTTCCTAGACTATCAAGTGAATAAAAGATTTAAAAATATCCAGATATTATTTCACAGACTGTAACAATTCCTAAGAAGCAAGCATTTGACATGTAGACACAATTATTTGCACAGCTTTGTGGAGAATACTTTGCATATTATTTGATGTGTAATGAAAGTTATGACTTTTTTTTTTTTTTTTTTCTGTTTTAAATAGCTAAGGACTAAAAAAAAGCAAAGGAAATAATGCCACCAGAGACACATGAAAGTGATAGAAAAGGTCTTCCTTAAAAGAGCTAAAATCTGGCTGCTTAAATCTGAGCATGAGGATTCAAAGTTAACTCACCCCATTTGAGTCACTGCCATTTTAACAGCAACTGAAGGGATGGTGTACTTGTGAAAGACATCAGGGCTAACATCCAACGGAGCTAATGGCACAGCTATGGAGTTTCTGAAACACAGAAATGTAGGGGAGCTGCTGGCCTGGCAAAGGACCAAGGACAAGGGAAGGTAGGGACAGCCCAGGCAGGGCTGGGGTCAGGCCAGATTGGTAGTGGGGTCATACCAGTTTTAGCCCAGTGACATCTGGGGGATTTACACCAACCTGTGGAGGAAGATAGCAGGTGATTTTACAAGGGAAGAAGACACATTTGAATTCTCTTTCAAATGGGAGAGTAGAGGGTACTCCTACAGTTGTCCAAGAGCTACAAGGGTTATGTTGCTGCTTGCATGCGGTACCAGTAGCATTCAGCTTATTTCATAGCCTGAATGCACAGACATCACAAAAGTCATCCTAGGATGTTCACCAACTCTGCGTGGAAATTCTGACACTGACCTCAACAGGGGCAGGAATTCTCTTGTGCAGAAATCCTCATGGTCAAATCTAAACCTATTCCATCTAGTGTCATTTGTACCATAATGGCCATCAGCAGATGTTAAGAAGTATTTAAAAGAGCTTAGGAGTATAAGAAGAGGCTTTGTTACAGAGAACCTACATTACAGCGATCAATTTTCTGAGTAAAGCTTTAATCTCCTTTTAGAAGTTTTATCTTAAGATTGTAACATTTCAATGTGACCAAATATCTGTAGATTATCCGAAATGCCATTTTCTCACACAATAAAAAGACTGAAAGGAGAAGTAGAAAATATTAGAGAAAAAAATCCTTAGCAAGATACCTTAGGCTTTTAAACATAATTTTAGTCCTTCAAATAAAAAAAAGTTATATCCCAAAATAACATATAAGTTTGCCATAAAATTATTATGCTACTTAACAATGTGACCTTCTATTCACTGTAGTCTTTTGAAGCTTAAAGTTTATTTCTAGTGGATCAGTATTGAAAACAAATGAATAAACAAACAGTTTTCAAAGTAACTACAAACTTTCCTTATGGTATTCTTTCAATATAAGAGTTTAATTTTGTGGATGATCTTTCATAAAGAATTATTTTTGCTTTGGAAGCACGCTGTTCTGCTGGTTTGTTTACTGATTTCTTTATGTGAATGCCTCTGAAGAACAGGGCACTTTATAATGTTTTACACAAAAGCATTTCTTTTCCTATCTGTTCTCAAAAGAATCATCATTTTCCTGACAATCCATGCTGAAATTAAATGATTTCTAATGAATTTAATTATGATGAAAGTATCTGAGCACAGCACTTTTCTACCTTTTAAAATTAAAATCCTAGAAGACCATATCACATACATGTGATCCGAAACATTGAGTCACATTGATTTATATAATCTAAATAGATTTGCTCTATTTTGAATTCTTGTGTCCATTTTCAGCAGGTTTACAATACTCTTTTGCTTTTCCTTCAGAAAACAACAGAGTTCTGAAATCCTAAGTTTCATTCAACTGGATATATTAGAAAAAAAAGTGAAATGGAAGGCATCTAATCACTGGGATCTTACACCTTGTTGCAAAGCAACCACAGAGCTTGGAGAATGTCCAGCCTTAAAATTAATGAGCGTGACCTAAAGAGAAATCACTTTAACCACAATTTGGCTAGACCTTAAAGTCTGCATTTTTATTGATTTTGGCATCTGGAGCTGTATTTTAAATGGATTCACTTCCCTTGAGATAGGAGTGAAAGAAAGGTGCATAGTCCTAAACTTGAACCTTTTGTGATTTCTTTGCTTTCTTTTCTGAGATTTAAACAGCATTCATTACATTGTAACCAGAAAAGTCAATAGTCTTACAGTCTGACAGCACTTGGGTTTGTTCCCAAGACTGGAGTCCTTGTGTTAAGAAGAAATTACACTCAACTGGGATTTGTTCCAACAGTGACAATAGCCTTGGGACCAATGCTGAAATGGCTTTTGGCTTTCACTTCCCTTGTGTAAGCTCAGAGAACCTGTTGAATACAAGACAACCAGTACCTTAAGCAGCCATTGAAATGAAACAGGTCCAAACGAAGAAATAAGAGTAGCATATGGCCACTAATCTGGTGAGGTCTTAACCTTCTCTGCTTGATGGATAGCAATGCTGAGAAGGTGATAACTGCAGATAACTACCACACATGACTATGTAGCATGATTATGAAAACATCAGGGGGACCTATGTGGGCCACATCCTACCCACAAGAAATAGACTGCAACCAAACTGAACTAAAGCATATGATGCTAAGTGGACCTCTCCACATTATTGCCCACCAAACCTGGCACTGGATATATAAAGTTTTTTCTTTCTCTACAGCTAATAGGGCCATGCAAAGCACAAGGCTGGGCATTAATGAGACATTTTCCCCAAGCGCTGCAGCAGAAGGTGAAGGTGTGATCTAGGAGATCTGCAGCATTGAAATCTATGTAAGAACTAGCAACCCAAGGCTCTCTTCATACTCAGTGGTGAGAAATGGGCACTTTTTAGGCATCATTCATTGATTCAGGTACTAATTTAGGATGAGATGAATGGCACTCAAAACAAATTACTATTTACTACTACTGCTTACTACAAATTACGATTGAATACTGTCCATAAAGAAAATCGGATGGTGAAATCAAGCCTGCATTTACATTCATTTACTCACGTACATCTCTGTTGGGTCTGAGGAATCTCACCCAGATTTCCCAGTAGGCGTTGTGGGAAAACACATCTGGAAGACAGGCTTTTCTGGATCTGCTTTTCACCAACAGGGAAATTTTCAGGCAGAGGTTTCAGGCAGGGGTTCACCCTGATGAGAGAGAATTAGGGAGGTTTCTAGTAACAAAGAAGAAATACAGAAAAGAAACCTTCAAGCAAGGTAAACACAGTAAATTCAGAGACCTGGCAGTTAACATCCTATAGAAATAAATGCAAAAGAAAAAGATCAAACTGGAAATTCCATTTAAAAATAAAATTAAAGAAAATTAGAAGCATTGGAATAAAGTATCCGGAGTCAAGAAAAGAGCAGAAAAAAAAACAGAGGAAACAAGAGGCACCCAGCAGAATGAGGAATCTTCAATAACCTGAAATATAAAGAGGAACCAGACAGCAAAACAAGGCTCAAACAGCTAAAGACAAGAATTAAAGCAAAGCAGAAGCAAAGACATGAAAATCAACACAGATACAATTATCAAGTAATGTAAGAAGTGAGAAGAAAACATTACATATCTATTAAATAGAGGAAGATCGTGGAAATTATCTTGACACTCTTGGTGAAAAGGGAAATCCAGGAACGAAAGATCTCATGAAACAGTATCTGTATGTCTTTACTAGAGCAGCTGCCTGTTGCAGAACAGTAAAGCCATAGCCTATCACTGCAGCAGATCTGGCGGCAATTTAAGGAAAGAGCAAATCAGAGATAAAGTCAGATAATCAAGGATTGCTTCAATTTAATAAGTCATATGAGTTATGAGTGATTAGGGAGGAGTATGCACCTCATTTATCTGTGCTGTGAGCTGGCCTGTTGCACAGCACCTGTAGTCCCAGTCTCTGTAGGGTGATCAGCTTGGTGTAAGCCCAGAACTAGAGATCTAAACCTGAAAAATATATCCCTCCTGCTTCTACTTACCAAATGCCCAAGAGGAAAAGTATAAATACATCTGTTCTGGTTAACTTTGCCTTGGTTCAAAAATTCAAAGCTGAGTTGTGTTTGGAAACCTTAGACAAATACAGTATAAAGGGACACTAATTACCTTATTTTGTTTAACATTTTGAAATTGCTGCTTCAGTACATACTTAGATAAACTTGCTTTAGAAAGTTCTGTTGTGCTGAAAGTCCTCCCCTCAACCACCCAGAAACTGTCCCAGTCCAATATAGGTTGCCAGCCAGCGAGAGTATGACGCAGGTCATAGCCACAATGCATCAAAAGCTAGGAATGGGGATATTTATCTAATATAGGTATTTGCCAAATTGGACATGAACAGCAGTTTTCAGGCAGCTTCAGCTTATGACAAATATAGCAAGAAGAGCTTTTCCCTTTTTTCAACTATTGCTTCACTTAATAGGCATATCTCATACAATAAACTCTTATTTCAACAATATTTGGGATAGCTATTTGGGTTACTCACAGATATCTAAGCACACTCTTTTCCCAGCAGGGCAAATGAAAACAAACTTTTACCTTTGCCAAATAAAATTACACAGTCTATCAAAACCCACTTTGTGCACCAGCGGGTCTGAAGTGAAATCCTAAACTGGAGAAATAATTTAGGAAAATTGATGATCTAAAATTTGAGTACTTTTTGGTTTATGTAATAATTCATTAGATGTAATAATTCATTTGTTCTAGAAACATATACTCTAACTTCAAGGACTCTAGGACAAAAAAGGTATGCAATTGCCAAAGAGGATTCATTCATTTAAAATTTGTAAGGACAAACTTTAAATCAAGGAAGTGCCAGACTTCAGATTGCCTTTGTCATATTAAATTGGCCTCCCTGTGCTAATGTATCATGGAAAATCTTTACTTGCATGACTGCCTATTATCCTAGCTGCATGCAATGCCCCATGTGAATTATATTAATGGATCAATGTACTATAGGCATAGCTTTAAAGATCCGGTCAACAACGCAAAAGAAATCTGTGACTGACACAGAATTCTTTACCGGAATCAGAAAAAATCCAGCATGAAAGTACAACACTGAAATCCTTATAGTTTCAAAAAATATGTGTCAATTTCAGAACTGTGATATCTAGAAAGTCTTGAGGCATACACTTTGTGGAAAATGAAATGAACATTTTGCTTCGAAGTGGAAGAATGAAGGAATTTGTAGCTACAAAATATTTTCCAAGTACAAAAATTCCATTAAGTTAAAAGAATCACAAACTACCCCAATATCTTTATGGGAAGAAAACAAAACAAAAAGAGAATTAAAGTAATTCAGTATAGAATGCTGCAGTAACACAGAACAAGTATTCTTTAATGTCTGAGGTGTCATTTTAAGCAAAGGGAAAGGAGACAAATCTAACCATATTTTTCCCCATCTCCTCAAAAAGATTCATGCTAGTACTTTTAGTATTAAGTATATTACTTATAAAGGTCACAAATAATTAAAAAAAATATTAAGCCATCTTCATTTTTACAATTTGGAAAGGAAATTAAAGTAAAAATTCAAAACTTCAAACCAATGAAGCTCAGGAATTTGGGATAGTCTTCCCTAGTCTTCAAGGAAGGCTGCAGTTGCTCATATGAGTTTTTACTGAAAGCAGAGTGGCAACTAGCATATATGTTGAAATCCAAAACTCCTCTAGCCAACCTATTGCATTTCTTTAGCAGGAGAGAAAATTAGATGAACTCATTGTGTATTTTCTATCTGTACCTAACCATCCTATGCTAGGATGCTATTCCAAGTCTTCTCTGCCATTCATGTCATTTGGCAGTACGCTGCCAAACTTCGACGTTTGCCAGGGTAAAGAGAAATCAAGGTTGCTCTGCACCCATGAAAGAAATCAGAAAGAAATGGGAAAATGTGTGGGATCATAGAATCATAGAATTATAGAATAGTTAGGGTTGGAAAGGACCTTAAGATCATCTAATTCAAATCCCCCTGTCATGGGCAAGGACATCTTGTCATTACTGTCTGAACCCAGGAAAGTTTCCGTGGGAAAGATGCTTGTGGTGTACCAAGGGCTCAAGAAACTTCAGGTGTTTCAGTTGAAGGATTTTAGTTTAAACTCCAGCTTTTTCAGTGAATTTCAAAGCTTTTCTGACTTGCTTTAGCAAGTGTCATGGGCTCAGCAGCAGCAGACATTTTTTTCCTTCTTGGTAGCTGATGCAGTGCTGTGTTTTTGACTTTTGGTCTGGGAACAGCACTGATAACACCAATGTTTATAGTTACGGTTTAGAATGTTTTGGTCTGACCACAAACTTTCTGAGTCTCATGCTCTGCTAGGGAGGAGGGGAAGCCGAGAGGAAGCAGAAACAGGGCACCTGACCCAATCTGACCAGAGGTATTCCATACCACAGCACATCATGCCCAGGATGCAAAAATGGAGGGCAGACACAGAAGGGTGAGGGTGCACTGCTTGGTCGGGCTGGGTGTAGGTGGTGAGCAATTGTGTTCTTTTCCCTTGTATTTCTCTTGTCATTATTATTATTGGGACTAGCAGTAGTGGTTTGTGTTAGAACTTAGTTACTAAACTGTTCTTATCTCAACCCATGGGAGTTTCATTCAGTTCTCCTCCTCATCCTCCTGGAACTTGGGGAAGAAAGAGGGGAGAGTGAGGGAGCAAACAGCTTGAGGGGCTTAAAACACGACACTAGGGTATAACACAAGTCACTACTGCTACCACAGAACACAGGCACTTCTCCCATTGAAACTTGCCTGGCTTCAGGCAGTAATGACAAGGACTTAAGACTTTTATGAGAAGATGGAGAGACCCAGGCAAAACAGATTTTCCCAGTCCTGCCTTCAAGAGCCAAGACCTGGGCCTGTTTGCCCTTGGAGACATCTCAGGGCTGTGGCTCCAGAGTGACAAGATGGAGTACCTTGCGTGAATGACTCTCTTGAGTGGTGCCTCTTGGGTGAGAGAGATGATTGCTGTGAAGTTGGTGGCTTGGGAGCCATGAGGCTCTGGCTTCAGCCATAGGTCACCAGGCTCCCAAGTTCTGATCACAAAACCAAAATGATGAATCTGGAAGTAACTGCACAGTCTCTCCCTGTTCATTCATGGACAGAAAATCAATTTCTTGATCTTTAGAACTCCACAGTCTAACACAAAAGCCTCCAAATCACAAGATGATGACGCAGGAGCCTGGGAGTGTTCTACCCAGTCCAGGGAATGTGGTGGAGAGTGAACCAGGAGACCTCTGGAGTTCCTGCATTCAACACTCCTCTCTTGATAGTGGTGAAAGAAACAGCAATGTAATTTTCTTTCACACCTTGGAGACTTAGTGAGCAATTTTTCTTTCAAAGTTTCAGTCCATTAGATACTTTTGAGCAACAGTTATTGTCTGCTAACTTGAAATTCTGTATTTCAGCCAACTCTGAGTAAATCTGAATTGATGTAAAATCTGAACTGATGTAAAATCTGAGGACTAAGGACATATAAGTGACAAAATATATCTAGACTGGCAATGTTAGAGTTATTCTGAAGGCAAGGGACTGTTTGTATGGTGAAAATCATGTCTATTAGTTTTCTTAAAGAAATGAGTGGCTGTTAGCAGGAAATTGGGGTCTCTAAAGTACATTGGAATTATTTAGAGACCTTTATTTCCATCCCTCTTTCATTTTTAACATCTTTTGGCAATAGTGTCTAAAAGGATGCAGAAACCAAATCATGTGCCAGAGTTCGTATGTAGCACAAGCAGCAAGCAATTTAGATTACCAGTTTGGTTATTACTAACAGTGCAAAATTACTGTGAATGAGGCAAAGTAAAAATACTCTCACAGACTTCTCAATTTCATTCAATTTCCTGCATTTTTTCTAGAGGTGGATTCTGCTGTGTTTATAGCTGAATCATATGGATAATTATATAATCTCAGTGTTCAGTTTCATTATTTAGGCACAAATCCTTCCAGCACTTATGCATATGCATAACTTCATTCATTTTGCAAGTTCAGTGGGACAACCCATTGTACATGAAAGCAAGCATATGAATAAATCTTCATAGGACTAAAGCCCTAATTTGTTCAAGAAGAATTAGTTGTTAAAGTAATCTATTGCTGTTTAGTGAATGTTAAGTTCTTCCCAAAATACCAGATGTGGGAAAGAATGCCCAAAGAACAAAGCAGACATGACATCACCTAATTATCATTGTAGAAATAACAGCATGCATATAGCATAATCCAACATGTGGCAGATATGAACAATTTGATTTAATCTTTTTGCAAAACCAAAGTAAAATTAATGTAAACTGTAGCTAAAAAGCCAACTTGTCAGCCAGTACATCAACTCCAGTCTTAAACAACATCACAGATCAAATTCCATTCTCTTAAAACTGAGTTTTAATTCTCAGGGTAAACTAGTTAATTTCAAGCCAGGATGCTGATCTTGCCCAGAACAAGTCACACAGGTATTAGTGACCTAGCTACATGATTGTCCCCAGGCAGCACTGCTTCAGTGTCTTGACTAGGAGCAAATTAAAATGCTCCTCTTTAAAAGTCATGGAGCTACTATGAACCCCCTCTACTACCAGCCTCAAGCTTCTCTTTATATTTTCTCCCACCATGCAATCACTGGATGCATCTACTTTCTCTGAAAAGCAAGCTGAGCCCAGCATAGGTACTGCTGCACCCTGGATGCATAAGACAGTAAGCCACCCTGCAACTATACCATTTTGAATGATTAGTATAGGAAAATGCTTCATCTATTGCTAAATCTTCACTAGAACTAAAATATATGTTTGTATATATTAGCCTTATCTTAGGATTTCAGAGTAGCCTGAACAGGTTTCATCCCATTGGTGCTGAGCCAGTGACAAAATTGCTACTGAATTTGTTTACTCAGGACCTGGCCTGAGTAAACTCTATGCTGCAAATTGTAAAGGAATGATGCAGCTGTTTTCCTGTACCTGGACTTTTGCAAAACATTCGATGCTGTCCCACATGACATCCTTATCTCTAAATTGAAGAGACATAAATTTGATAGGTGGAACACTCAGTGGAAAAAGAACTGGCTGGATGGCCACATGCAAAGAGTTGTGGTCAATGACTGGACCAGCTCCAGCTGGAGACCAGTAAACAAGTGGTGTCCCTCAGGGATCGGTGTTGGGACCGGTTTGTTCAACATCTTTGTTGGTGACATAGACAGTGGGATTGAGTGTGGCCTCAGAAAGTTTGCCAATGACACCAAGCTCTGTGGCTCGGTTGATATGATGGAGGGAAGGAATGCCATCCAGAGGGACCTTGACATGCTTGTGAGGTGGGCTGATGCCAACCTCATGAAGTTTAACCATGACAAGTGCAAGGTCCTACAGCTGGGTGGGAGCAATCCCAGGCACAGCTACAAGTTGGGCAGAGAAGAGATTCAGAGCAGCCGAAGGAGAAGGACTTGGGGGTGCTGGTCAATGAGAAAATCAACATGAGCCTTCAGTGTGCTCTTGCAGCCCAGAAAGCCAACTGTATCCTGAGCTGCATCAAAAGGAGTGTGATCAGCAGGTCAAAGGAGGTGATCCTGCCCCTCTACTCTGCTCTTGTGAGACCTCCCTTGGAGTATTGTGTGCAGTTCTGGTGTCCCCAACATAAAAAGGACATGGAAGTGTTGGAACAAGTGCAGAGGAGGGCCACGAGGATGATGAGGGGACTGGAGCACCTCCTGTATGAACAGAGACTGAGAAAGTTGAGGTTGTTCAGCCTGGAGAAGAGAAGGCTATGGGGAGACCTCCTAGCAGCCTTCCAATATCTGAAGGGGGCTACAGGGATGCTGGGGATGGACTCTTCATTAGGGACTGTAGTGATAGGAGAAGGGTAATGGGTTCAAACTTAAACAGGGGAAGTTTAAACTGGATCTGAGGAAGAAATTCTTTACTGTGCAGGTGATGAGGCACTGGAATGGGTTGCCCAGGGAAGTTGTGAATGCTCCATCGCTGGCAGTGTTCAAGGCCAGGTTGGACAGAGCCTTGGGTGGCATGGTTTAGTGTGAGATGTCCCTGGCCAATTCAGAGGGATTGGAACTGGATAATTTTAAGGTCATTTCCAACCTTAACTGTTCTATGATTCTATGATTCAAATGCATTTTTCACCCTTATTTTAACTAGTAAGTTGGCCAACCTATCTGGCGTGCTTTACCTTACAAATGCTGTTGCTCTATAGAATTAATAGTTATTGCAACACCTAAAAAATCCTGAGGAGCATGGCATGGATCCTTCAGGAGGGATTGATTTAATCTCCACACTGGGCATCAGCAGGTAGACTGGCTCCATCCTCAAAGTGCTGTCATGAGTATTTTCAAAATCCATTTCTTTGCCAGCTGACCAGACCTCCTAAAACGTGAATACTGACTGATTTTTCCCAGTACTATTAAGCTCAACTTTAATATTTTTTCTAATTCTGCATAACTTGGCAATATTTGATAATATTTTTGAAGCAAAAAAATAAAAAAAATGTAATAACAAGAAAAAAAAAATCCACCAAAGCCTTACCGGCACCCAAAGTTGTTTGTAGCTTTTAAAGTCTTAAGTAACATGTAGCCATTAAAGTAAAGGTTTTGATTAATATAAAGCACCAGCAGTTCAGTAGCAGTTAGAAGAAATTCCTGTGAGCAGTGTGAAAGGTGTTTAAAGCCTCTTTTTAAGACACCTATATTTATACCTGAAGTTTTAACCTCGTAATATTAATATAAGGGTTTTTTTCAGTTCAGCAAAATATGTATTTATTGAAATAAACAGGAAGAGTCTCATATGTCAATATGTGATGGCACGGAGAGCAAAGCAAGGACAGTGGGAGCCAGAATTACAATGCCAGCCGGTTGCCTGCTGAGTGAATTTTCACTTCTTTTTCCATGTATTCTTCACATTGTGACAGTGAAAACTTCTTGTAATGCTGGCTGGGAGGTTCCACCTGGGTGAAGAGAGTTTTCATCCCAGAGAGGTACTTAATGAGTACTGCTGTAAGCTCATCTGCATGCTCATTACTGCAAAAGCAATTAATCGGTCTTAGATCTGTCACGAGTCTGCAAACACACACTTCACCCTTTTCTTAATCAGCCCATAGGATTGCCTGGGTGGATTGCTACAGGCAACCTAGGGACACCATGATAAAACCTGCACCAAATCTGCACCTTGGCCTGCTGCCCCACTTTTGGCTGTCCGAACTCTCAGCCCTGATGGCCACCTTTTCTGCAAGAAGCCTAGCTCAGTTCCAGGCAAACTTCTCAACATGAAAGGCAAATTTTGTCCAGTTTTCTTATTTAACTTCATATTGTCTCACATGAAGATTTTGCTGTTCGGAGGTGCCTCTCTCCTCTGAGCACATACCTGGCCATAGGCAAGGGTTTGCAGTGGAGCACATCTGCACACATCTGAGAGCATCTGGCCCTGCAAAAAATTATTATCATAATTGGCTTTCACTAAGTCTCTGTGCGGTTTGTCCTGATCAAGGGCAGCCTCTCATTCTGAACATCATCTCAATTTTTTTTGGCTTGTTTTTTAACTTCCAAAAGCTTGCGGAGATGACCTTTTCCTTTTGGGAGAAGGCTTGTGCACGTGCAACATCTGTGAAGCAATTACACCTGAAAAGGATCTGCTAAATCTGTTTAATTGTGCAATTTGACAAAGTGACTCTTTAAGGGCTTCTCTGTAGTTAGAGGGAGATTTATTAGTTACTTCAGTAGTAGCAGGATCAGGCCCTTTGACTTCATCATGGGTGTCATCCATCTTCACATGAACAGGCTGACAGGACAGGGATTGAAATTTCACAGTCTGTGACATATTTAGAGACTGTTTAGATTGGATTAGGCTATGGAAAATACTGTGCTGACCAAGATAATCATCCTTCAGATATTGATCTAACCCATGTCTGCTCAAATTTATTCTTGCAAATCACATTGCCTGCAGCTACCTACCACTATCTTACAGCAATATTGTGGTGGCAGCTGCTGAGATCCCCGATTTTTCCCCAATGGAATCAATAGTGAACCTTCTACTGACTTCAGCAGTGCAGGACTGTGCACTTTGGGCTCTGTGTTCAGCACCACATTTTCCACTAAAATGAGTGCATGTTTTGAGCTGCAATACTGAAAATCAGACAGCAAAATCCCAACTCAGCCCAGGAATACAGCATTGAGTTTTGGGGTGTAGGAAAGGGAATACACCCACAGAAATCATACCTACAGTGTTGCACAATGAGTGTTACCTGGACTTGGCCTGAACAAATTAGTGCGAGTGCTTAGAGAATGTGCTAGGTTTCCACAAACACTGAACCAAGGGTAACGTGCATGGCCCCAACAGGGCTAAAGTGTCCCCAGGATACCGTTGTACCACCATGGCTGTACTGCTGCCAGCAAGGCATTAGCTTGTTCCAAGACAGCTAAGGTATCTCTGGATGGTGCTGCCTTGTCATATTTTGATTTAGACACATTTTCAGACCTTTGCTGAACTGAATCTAAATATATACCAGTGGAACAGCTCCATAACCTGGGTCTCCATTACAACCACAGATTTGGAATGCAACGCTAAACACTTGGGCTGGCTTGAAAAGGGCACACAAAGGGAATGGTTCCCTGCAGCCTGGAAAACTGGGGACTTTGCCAGCACAGCATAGGGTGAAATAAGAGCAAGAGGATTTTTCAAGCTGTGATATCGCCTGTTAGATATAAGGCAGGCCCATCAAAGCACTATTGCAGAAAGAAATAACAAAATAACAAAATGTTATGTCAGTGCTGTAAGTACAAATCTTTTATAGATTCCACATAGCATTTTAGGCAAAGCATACTGTGGAAATCGAATGGAATTTAATTTTCAAAGCATCCTTTGTCCTAGAGGGAGAGAAGTGAATTAAGGTGAATTGAGTTTCTTCTTCTAATGCCTTGCACACCCCACAAAACAAATTTAAAGCTCTACCACAGCTACACAGATTTGGGATTTTGCAGTATTATAAATGATTGCCTCCAGAGTAGAACAATAAGCTGCCTGATACTTCTTCATAAGATTTGCTGCTAATTCAAATAAACTAGTCTCCTGAATCATGCTGGTTTTACTAGAATCCAAGCTCTCATGTTTAGCAGATCACGTTAGAAACTAAAAATACATTTTTTGACTTGGTTTGTGGTAATCCAATGAACAAAACAATTCAGAGATGCAGCCATGTGTGTAACAGGTTTTGTTGTAATATTGCTAGGTGTTTACTGAAGTCCCATGCTAGCCCCAGACCTGGTGATCTGTATTTCTTTGTCGCTGGAGGTGATGAAAGTTTAGCTCTACCTTTCTGCCTCTTATTTTGGTTTGTGAAGTTCGGGGTTGATGTCAGCAGCATACACAGTATGGTTCAATGCTTTGGGATCAACAGGCTTCAACAAATTATTAACAGCTTTTGTTACAGAACCAGCAACATTTCCCTCTAAATCCTCATAATATTTTTACTCAGCATTACTTACTCTGACCTATAAATTTCATGCTCACTGTTTCTGTTTTCATGTATTCTTTGACAAGGATAGGATATCCTATCAAAACACAGGTTTTGCTTCTAAAAACTTTGTACATCCATCCAAAAACACCAAACAGGAAAAGGCAAATGACCTCCTCTCTCAAAGCAGCCTCCTCAACTCATCGTTTGCTTGTAAATTTTTGACAACTCTTTCAACTCTTGAACTTTCTACATCCTCCTAAAACAGTAACAAGGAGGGATTATCAGGGGAATGCTTTAACTAGGAAAAGCAGCAAACTGTCCAGGTCAGAATCAGGTAGATGTTAGAACGCATTAATATCATTTTGAATAAACCAATAGAATATGTATCGACAACACTGGCCCACATTCATTTGTGATTATGACTATTTCTTCATGAAAAATGAATGCCAAATAGTCATTATGACATCAGAAAAAAATAAAATGCAACTGCAGAAAATAGTCTAAGAATGACAAAAGTTCATACTGTATCAATTATTCTAAGTGTATGCTGTACTTTCCAAGTATACTCCGAGTATCTCACTTCGGATATTTTTGGTTCTTAGAATTTTGCAATAATATAAATATTCCTAAGAATTCCTCGATTGGTTTATATGCTTTTAAGTTAAGTATTTAAAGATTGATGTAGGAGAAAATTTTAACTGTATGTATTAAAGAGTGCGATTGGGCTGTAGTTCAGATTATTTGCTGCAGCTAAACAGACGGGATGCCTGAGGACATGCAGCTGTCACAGCAGAGGCTGAGATCAGAACTGATCTCTAATGACTGAGATCAGAACAGAAGGTGAAAATATGCAAACAACAATATCAATATAGTAATAAAAATGATATCACAATGAGCTTCCTCTTAACTTGAGCTCCCGTAGGGGTTGGTTGTTGTTGATTTGTTCTGTTCTCGCACCACACAGCTGTCGGGGCACTAAGTAACAAACAGGCACTGTCCCCCCTCAAAGAAGAGTGTTTGATGTCAGAAATGAGTCTTGGTCTATAAGAAAAGGACCACAGCTTCTGAATGCTTAGGATGCTCAGTGTGAAACATTTTGTGCTGGGGAGTTATGCAAGGCTTGGATCAAAGATTTCTGAATTGCTCTCATGACTTGCCTGTCAGTGGTCCATCAGCCACTTTAGTGTGAGTCAGTACAAAAGGTCCAAAGTCCAGCTCTTGCCATTGCCTGCCCAGAGTGACACCAGACACAGCTCCTCTCACTAACTTTTTAGGCATTCTCAAGAAGTAAAACCCAACATCCCGTCCATAGATCTGATATAAAGCAGGTGCCTGCCAAATTATGTCTGCCTGTGGGCCCTCAGCTCCAGTATTCTTCACTGCTTGCAGCCAACTTATCTCTAAACACACTATGGGCCAAGATAAGGCCTCCAATTCCTTGGAGCATACATAAAGATGCAAAAGGTGTTTGAAGTCTCCAGGGAGCCATGCCAGGGTCTTTCCAGGACAGGAGACAAGAACTGGAGAGGGCCCATTGCCAGGAAGTGAGTCTACAGAGCCACACTCCTCCCTAATGGGAGGGCAATTGCGTTGGGGCATGAGGAATTGTTGCCAGCAGTTAGAGGAGAGAAGGGGATGTGGCAAGTCCTCAGGCCAGGACATGCTCGTGGCATAGACTCAACTCATCCACATTGGAATTAAATGCAACCACTGCTAGGCATAGCTAAATGGAGCAGAAAGATTGATTTTAAGAGTTAATATCGATGACTAGGGTAGAGAAAAAACTCTTTGGAAGATCAGGGACAGAGGTGGAGAGGTCAGCAGCCATATGCAGGGCTGAGTTTTATAAATACACCCCTTCTTCATAGCCAAGCTTGCAGATGGGAATCATATTTGAGAACCGATGGAAGATGCCACACATCGTGTACCACAGTACGCTTCAACAGATGACAGCACGCATTCACCGCAGGTTTTCACCCCGGTACATAAATTTCACAACAAGCAGGACTGCTCTTTTCTTCCCACAAGAGGGCCCTACAGCTTCACTCTCCAGACTAAGAAATCTAATGTTTAAAGTAGGGCTTGTGAATAACTGCAGACCCACATTGCTTGTAAGAGCTGAAGATAAAACACGTGATATAAGCATGATTGATTTCAACAATGTGTTTTACAGTAATGCTATCTACTGGTGAGATAACAAGCAGGAATGGTAGAGATGTGACACATGATCACAATTAGGCTTACAGGCATGTTTCCTCTGCTGATAGTGCTGACATGTGGTCACTAAATGGAAAAGAACTGGAGGAAGCAGTGTAACCCTGGCTGATCCCTTCCTCACCATCTCCTGGACAACCTGGGAGTCACTGGCAAGGTTGTGAGGACTCCTGCCCCAGTTAGCAGAGAAGAGCACCCAAAGTTTTTCAGTTCCCAGGAAAACTCAATCCCAGCTTCTTGCAACATACAGACACAAAACCTGACCCCTGCTGCAGATCCTAGAGAGGCCAGGATAGAACAATAAGCAGTGCGATGCTGGTAAAAGCTTTCAATTTCCCCAAGTGTTTTTTCAGATCACAGGATAGGCCCATGCCTTCTCACAGCCAGCACATAATACATTTTCTCCCTGACATTTCTTCTTATGTGCTGGTCTTGCTTTACCTAAGGAAAGAGGATCAAACTTCAAAATAAAGTTCCAAACCATGCAAATTAACTTCTTTTTTCCTCCCCATGTGCAGACACAGAGACAAAATGGGCCTAAATGAAATTTCATACTACCTTTAATACTAACCAAGAGATCCTCCGGCAGTAACTTTTTCCATAAAGTAAGGAAAATATGTCGAAACCACATTTCATATATTATATGCCAAATCCTTCAGCAGCATTCTTCTTTTTTTCTCCTTTAACTTCAATAAGTAATAAAAAATATTTTCAAGGATAGTTAACACAACTGGAGTCACATGCAATCACCTGATATTAAATGCCAACCACAGGTACGCCAGTAACTCCCTTTTCCCACTTGAACCTCAGTAACACCCTTTTAGCAAAGCAATGAATTGGCACAGCCCCAATCACAGCACAAAATTCCCCTTGCTGTCCTAATAGTTATGAGAAAGATACAAAGGACCCTTGCATCAACTCGTAGGACTGCAGATCAGAATGGATATTTACCGTGCCGGCAGAACAGACAAACAATAGACTCTTTAAGAGTAAAACAAGTGAATGGAATAGCCAGCTACGTTCAATACATATCCGTCCCAGGAAAAATAAATGTTTGTACAAAGCTGCACAACCAGTGTGGCCACCTAGAGGTTCATATATTGATTAATTCCAAGCTTTTTTTTTTACTTGAGTTCACTTCCAGGTGCAAGGTCGAACATCTAGTTAACTTGAACCAACTAAGGGCTCACTTAGGCAGGGTTGAAAATGGTTGCAGTTCATAGCTTGTTCAAAGCTTGCTGAAGTAATACTGTTGTGAGACTATGGGTGCAGTGCATTTGCAAAGCCTTTACTGCTGCATTGCTGCTTTATCAACTATTTATTTCGATTCTAAAAAATTCACATCATTTGCTTCAGACTCAGATTACAGTTAGCTGTACAGAAACTCAGGTTTATATATATCTCCTTTTATATCAGCTACTCTCATAAGTGTTAGATAAACGCAAATAAAAAATACATGAAAAGGTGCAGTTCCCTCTTTGCATTGTGGCCCAGATTTAGGAAGTTGTGTCTCAACTGCCTCTAGCCAGTAAAGAACTGAGGACAGTATTTGACTATAGACACTCGGTAATGTCCCACTGAAATCAAAGTCAAATACACATGCTTCAGTGCTTATGCAATGAAGT
This sequence comes from Forpus xanthops, assembly GCA_032466535.1. Lineage (NCBI taxonomy): Eukaryota > Metazoa > Chordata > Aves > Psittaciformes > Psittacidae > Forpus > Forpus xanthops. The sequence goes on from JASSUY010035659.1 coordinate 49,087, forward strand.
GGATCATCTATGTGGTTACAGTGGGATTTGGCCATTTAAAATCGGCTAGTTTAGATTAGAGATTCCCCCAGTGATGAGGACAAAAATATAAACCCATCCCCTTGACCACTCATTCAACCCATTTGAGAGCCCTGCATCAGGCAGGCTGAGGGCTCCCTGGATGTGCCTGCTGGTCCCTGGGGTGGCAGAGGGCCAGGCAAGCTGAGGCTCTCACCTCTCCCAGTGCAGGGCTATTTCTGGGCATTACCTGGGGCCCCTTTAAGAGACACAGGTGCTGCTGGGGGCAATTGGTCCGGTTTACTTGAAACTCCCTTTAGAAAGGACGGACTTTTTAAAGAATCCATCCTTCTAAAGTATGAGCAAAGACTTAATGATGTACAATTCAATACATTTATGAGTGCTGCACATTTTATCTGAAGTACTGCTCTGCAGAATCTGCTTCCCAGCAGGAAGAACCTTTGCAGTCAGAGGTCCCTTCATCCTAATACAGTATTCAGTCAGTGTCTTTCCTCAATATCTGCACAAAACTCTTTCTGCTTTGCATTACAGAAGTCATGCTTGAGGCAGTATAAACTATAAAGCTAGTGAGGCACCAAATCCAGTGTGGGTTCATAACAAGCAAGTGGAGCTGGATGATATGAAAGCTGCAGCACTATGACGGACATCACCACCAAGTCAACCTAATTAATGCAGAAAGTCGCTCACAGTTGGACATGTGTCTGCCTAATGGCTGTACATGGTTACATTCTGCTGAAGACACTCTCTCTGTTAAAAACCAGAGAGGACACATTAAAAAAGTAACAGAAGGAGCAGTTTGCTCGATGAAAATGTCAAAGGGATAGCTTTGCTACGTCGTGCCACTGTCAGTACTCACTGGCATTTGGGTGTGAGGTCATTCCCACATAGGCAGACTGCCTTCTACAGTGACTTCCAGCTCTCCTTTATTTGCTTATTATAGAAAGAACATGGGACAAATTATATGGCACGTAACAGTATTGAACAGAAAATGTAACAGGCCACTTTTAGGAGCCATGATTTTAATTTGGAATATTCTTTCACTGTTTTATTAATTTGGTCTTCAGCTCCTACTACTTTCACTAAACTCCAGAAAAATGTGTTTTAAAGAGACATTTCTCTGCTCTGTGGTGGTAGATTCAGAAAGCTATTAGAAGTGGAATCAACTGGTATTTAGAATAAGTTTACAAGCACCTCTGCCTATTTTATTAACCCTAGACACTTTCTGTCTGCTTTAAGATTCATTGTAGGTTATTTAGGTCAGGTTTATAAGCTAGTCTCATTCCATGCTTCTCTCAGGCATCCTGTGAATCCGGTGCAGGCTTCAATTTGCTAAAGATTTATGAGTCCTTCCCATTCCAGAGTCATATACATAACATGGAAACTATTGTGCAATGGAGAGCTTCAGTCGTCCCTCCCTGGCTGTCTTAGAGTGGCATTAGGAACTGACAGCTTCTGAAAAGAGTCGCCAGAATAGTACCATAGTCTCTTGTTTTTTAAAATTTCATTTAGGTCCATTTTGTCTTTGCGTCTGAATGTTTTCTAGACAAGTCCTTGATCATTACCAGGGAAGCAGAGAAGAGAAAAGAAGATAGAAACTGCTGCTACTTGATTTTAGCTTCTGGATTCCAGGTAGAGATAATGGACTAAAACGTCCAAAAATTGAGCCCCTGAGGTTGTAGTCGGAATATTTGCATGTGTGTATTCTAGCCCACTGTCTCTTCACATCAAGAGGCACAGTATAAAAACTGCTTTTCAATGACCTTACCTCTCGTAACCAAGTTGCTGTAAAGAATATGCAATCCAAAGAGCGCAATAGATGAACTGCATTACAATGAGGTTTGTCCAGATATAAATATGTACAAGGGAGAGACCTCGGACAAGAGATCTGCCTACTGCAACAGCCAGCAGTGGCCAGAATGAGAAAATACTTTAGAAAACAGGACAAACATAAAGTGATCATTGTCTGCTCTGCATTACAGATTTAGCATTCAGAAGGGTGGTATCTAAACCATAATTTTTAGTGACTAAAGATTAGTGTTTATAACAGTGTTTAATCCTCCTCAAATTTGTCTTTTCCCATCTACAGCTTATGTACACATATGATCTATAGAAATGAATGTTGCAAAGCAGTTCATAATTTGGCCATGCGTTGTGTGAAAGCATACTCCTCTTGTAATTCTTTACTTTGAGGGTGGTGAGGCACTGGAACAGGTTGCCCAAAGAAGTGCTGATTACTCCATCCCCAGCAGTGTTCAAGGCCAGGCTGGACAGAGCCTTGGGTGATACAGTTTAGTGTAAGAGGTCCCTGCCAATGGCAGGGAGTTGGAACTAGATGATCTTAAGGTCCTTTCCAACCCTAAGCATTCCACAATTCTGTGAGTCTATAATTTTATGATACATGGTGAGTTCTTCAAAGAAGTCTAGAAAATGCATGTAATACAATTTTCCTTTATAAAAGTTTAATTGGGCTCTTCCTCAGTTTATAACATTTATGTATGTCTAGTAATTCTAGTCATTCATATTATACTTCCACTATTTTGTGAGTAGAGATCAGATTTAGTGCTCAACAGCTTATCTTAGACCCCTTTAAAAAAATCCTTGGTGTCACCTTCATTTGAAAGGCAATTTCAAGCAGCATAAAATTTACATCCTATTCTATATTACGTCATATTAAAAAGTCTCTTAGAAACAGACCAGTGATTTGTAGCTCAAATGTTGATTCTTCACAAGGGCTGAATCATTTTGTGAACAAAAAGTACAATTTCTAAACTATGAAACTTTAGGGGTTTTTTATTTGAAACACAACAATATCTCATTGCAATATTTTATTAGAGTATTTCAAAACATGCTTCAAAAGCAGAATTAGACCTTGTGAAATCACTGCCTCCGTTGGATATAGATAAAATTGATTTTTATCATTGCCATCTCATTCACAGGTGAAGCAATGACTCACTCAAGAGCACAGAAGTCAGCACCAGAACCAGGAATAAATATGGATATCATACCATTCAGCACCTTGCACTAGATTTTAGGTTGCATTTTCTTTCTCGGTTTATTATACCACAAGATTGAAAAAAACTGTAAAGCCTTTAAGTGTGTCCCTCTTTACAAGACATCTTCCTATGAATCCCTCCTGAGTTTCATTATGACTGTGGCTCATGAAAACTGTGCAGAAAAAGAATAAATTACTTTAATTCCGCATGCATAAGATAGTCTTAATGAAACAGGCCCCCATCTAGAAATCACTTTCTTTTCAGATGCTTTATGATTGAGAGAATGATCTGTTTTTTTCACAGACAAAGCAAAGGTGGATACATGCCTAACCGGTAAAGCCCGTGACAAAACACAAGACTCCCTGTGAATAACTGAATGTGACTATAGACTTGCAGCTCCGATTCTAATCTCAGTGCAAAAAGGGTTCCAAGTAACCTGTCCCATAACCTATTCAGAAATGTATTCCTAGCCGTGTTTGATGTAAAAAGCTTGTAGAAAAAACTCTGTATTTTCTGGACAAGGATATTTGGCATTCTTTTTGTACAATCATTGGTAACGATGCAGAGCATGTGGAACAAGAAGTATCTCAGACTGTGTATTATTTATTGGATTCTTCTCAATTTGACATCAATGAACCATTTACAAAATCTCCTTTGGCTTGCTTCATATGTAATTTACCTTGGAATTTCCAGATTTCCTCTCGTGTGACAGAAAGCTCCAGGTGATCTGCCAAGTACTCTGTTCTTTTAATCAACCAGTGGATATCTACAACATGTAGTCAAAATGGATGCATCATGGCAAATTATACCAGCATTTCCAATTTAATGTACTAGCCCTTTTCCAAATGGTATAACAGAACAAATAAATTTCATATCAGGTTTCCATTTTGCCCACTGTTCACGTTATTAACTGTACAAATAATTTTGCCATGAATAACTGACTTCAAGCAGCACTCACACAAGATTTGACAGGCAATAACTTGATTCGCATAGTGGTCTATAAGGTTTTATCTGAACACCAGAGGAACTACTGCTTTTCTAATTATTACTACTGAAAGCCCTGCTCACTAAGAGAGGCGAGGCAAAGGCGGACACCAGCACAAAAAAAGGAAATTGTTGTTAGTATAGTACTGCCTGTGTACATGCTGTACCCTGTTCCTAAAGGCTTATATTTGAAGGTCAAGAGCTGCTATGTCAAAACGTTTTGGCTTTTTCAATACTAGCAAACCCTGCTCTGGTATCCCTGTAATACATACAGGCAAAGGCTGCCAACTTTTGCAATTCTATCTCCAGTCTCATCTTATTCTGTAGTTTCCTGCCTGAAGGCCCAACTGGTAAAACAGAAACATTTCCCCAAAGGTTCAGCTTTCATTTCTATAGTAAGTTTCCGTCTCCCATGGCTAGAGGAAAAAGCTTTAAGAGGAAAAGTATGTGCCACCAAAGGATGGGGACAGATTGGCAACTAACACAGAATTCAGAATGCGCTATTATAAAACAGCTGCTTGATTCTGCCAAGCTAGGTTTGCCGATGCACACTTGTAGAGCCCACTTGGCATTTGTCAATCAGAGTGCTCCTCAAAATGTGAACAGTCCAAAGGTGTCAGTACAGTCCTTTTCAGCAATGAACATCTGTCCCTATATTTACAGGTGATAAACAGATTATCTAAACTATCATGTAGTGTTGGTTAAAATTTGAAAAGCATTCAAGTTACTGCAGATGGATAAGGAATTTTCTACAAATATCTCATGATTTTGGTCCATGGTTGTCATGCAGTTGCAAAGCAAATTTTCCAATCATCATCCCTGTTTACGGCATGTTGGCTTAGCCTGTTAGGGTAGTTTTAGTGCCCATGAACTAGACTCTTTTCAGGAGAAATCAAGGTGTTCTCCAGAGCACTTAAGCCCATTGTGGAGGCAGGAGGTGTGGCTGACTCTGCAGAGAGAATCAATATCCTCACACAAGGGGACAATCAGGTCAGATAACAAGACTGAGCCTAGTCCCAGGCGGAAGGGCAGAGTCACACAAAGTGCAGATGAAAAGCCTCAGCACTCACTGCTTTATCTACTGATCCTCTCCTACTGCTCTGAATTAGCTTCCACCAGTAAGGATTACTGATTTAAGAGTGCAATACAGTTTGCTGTTCTTCATTTAAATAAAAGAAGGTAAAGAAGTTAATAAACTATGGTGATATCACCCAACCTTGATCCCTCACCTACCTGCTCCAGTCCTGGCATCAGCAAACCAGCTAGAGCTGTACCTCCCTGAAAATCACCTGAGACACACAAATCCATCACTGCTTTTGGGTACCTCCAAAGACTTTACCTCTCCCTAGATAGCTGATTCCAGCCCTGCCTGACTATTATAACAACATTACAGCCATCTGGAAAGAAATACAACTTTTTCCTTCTTCACTTGGGACAATGAACAGAGACTGGTTAATACTTTGCAAAAACCTCTTGCAGCATGAGTACTCATCTGTCCCTCTGTGCTACATGTCCCTGACAGTCCCTTTCTGCCCTCTTGCTGCTTTATCCCTGCTCTGTGCATATGTACCAGGTGCAAGGTAGGGGATATTAGGGAACAAGGCAGGACAGCATCTGAGCCATTAATTCAGATTTTCTCTTCTAACATCAGAAGATTCAGCCAAATAATTACAGCACACAGCTGGTGCCTGCTAATACACTTTAAATTTTATAATCTGTCCAGAAGTGAAGAACATTTTAATTCAGTGCAGGTTGGAAAGACCAAGGCATGAGAATTGAATGAGACAAGGCATTTTCAATATGATCTTTTTCATTACTGTGCTTTAGCTCTAATGACTTTAAGAGTAGAGGAACATCCAGGCAAACAAAAGGCTTCTTTTTCATCTTCAGAAGTTACATGATTTAACAATAGTGTCTCTTTTTTTCCTCCAGACTTGCCCAGTCAAAACAATGTCTGCTCTCAACACCAAATTTCCTTAATTGCCTCACCTGAAGCAGAAATATCTCAATTACGTGCTCGCCCTGATTATCAGACAACTCACTGAAATATGTTGAACCAAGAGGAATGAAGACAAGTCTGTGTGATGAACATTTTAAAGACATATGTATATAGATATATAAAGGTGTGAAATCAACAGTCATAATGGCATCTGAGAAAGAGAAGACAAAGCAGCTTTGTTTGGCATGGAGCTGGGTGCTCAGGAAGGTGCATAAGTATCTCTGACCCACCTGGTCCACACCTTGCCCTCAGATTGACACAGAAGGCTTCAGCCCACAGAGAGGACACTTGAACCAAGAATCTAAAAGCACTTGTGCAAGTAGTCTCCTTTGGACAGATGAGTAATACAAGCAAGGGTTACACTGCCCACTCTACTGATGGGCAAGCAGCAGTCAGAGAAACAGAACTGAGAAACAAAAAACAGCATTTCCCATGAAAACAAATATCTGCATGTCATGTCCATCTTTCTGTGACATACCGGGGGTGGAGGTGCTCAGTGCTGAGAATCACTGGTGGGGTTGAGATGAGTCTCATCCCGAGTGTTCACAATGCTTAAATGGATTCTGGGAAGAGAGTTTTTATATCAACTGGGAAGCTTTACATTTTAGTGTTAAACTATGTGTGTTTGTCTTCTGGGACCATCTTCCTCATAAATTCAGCTGGCATGTAACTGTAGCTGCATGCATAGAGGATGAACTATGTGTGTAGAGAGCAAAATTTACTATCTTATTATTAAGGCAGTGGTGTTAAACAACACAGTCCATCATAGGGATACAGGTCTTAAACTATGGAGAAGAACTAATCTGTATTTGGATAGCCAGATGCAAATTATACGTCCTAATATCTACACTTTATATGAAGTGTCATGGGGTCTTGCTGAGCATATTGGAAACAGCCCACTCTCACAAGAGGAACACTAAATGACAACAAATGAATACTTCATTACCAGTCCCAGATTAACCTGCCATGCCTTCAGCTGTTTCTGCTTGAAATGCTGTGGGATGAGGAGGGAATGAAGCTCGTCTCCCCAGAAGAGTTGGCAGGAGGTCCAAGCAAGGGGTAACTGAAGGTCCATCAGATATGGTGAGGCAATAGACAGCCTCTGCCAGGCTTCAGCAAAGATCTGCTTACGCTGACTGTTGCCTGTGAAGCTGTTGCTTGCTTGGTATGATGTTCATTCACTGGGAATATCAAAGGAGTCTTGTAAAGTATTAGCTTTGGTGCTCAGGCTTAGGAAATGTTTCAAAATAGACAAACAAGATATTAAATTAAAGTAAAAAAAAAGTAAAATGAAAGTAAAATATAAGTAATAAAATTGAATCCATGAGAAAAAGATTTGCAAAATTACAGCTATTTAAATATAGGGGATTTTATAGCTGCATGAAAATACTTAGAGCTACTCAGGAAAAATCATAGAATCATAGAGGAGTAAAGGGTTGTAAAGGACCTTAAGACCATCTAGTTCCAATCCCCCTGCCATGGGCAGGGACATGTCGCACACAACCATGACACCCAAGACTATGTCCAACCCAGCCTTGAACCCAGCATTCACAACTTCCCTGGGCAACCCATTCCAGTGCCTCACCACACACACAGTAAAGAATTTCTTCCTCAGTTCAAATATAAACATCCCCTGTTTAAGTTTGAACGCGTTACCCCTTGTCCTCTCAGTACAGTCCTTAATGAACAGCCCATCCCCAGCATCTCTAAAGGCCCCCTTCAGATATTGGCAGGCTGCTATGAGGTCTCCACGCAGCCTTCTCTTCTCCAGGCTCAACAGCCCCAACTTTCTAATCCTATCTTCATAGGGGAGGTGGTCCAGTCCCCTCATCATCCTCGTGGCCCTCCTCTGCACTTGTTCCAACAGTTCCATGTCCTTTTTATGCTGAGGACACCAGAACTGCAC
>JASSUY010035661.1:0-10420 GCA_032466535.1 Forpus xanthops
GACAGAGCCTTGGGTGACATGGTTTAGTGGGAGGTGTTCCTGCCCATGGCAGGGGGGTTGGAACTAGATGATCTTAAAGTCCTTTCCAATCCTAACTATTCTATGATTCTATAAGGTGCTGTGATTCTGGCAGCAAATTGTGGAACATTGTGGATCAGTAGTGGTTACCAAAGTTTTTATTGGCACACAAATACACTTCATCTGAATACCTGTGGGTAGGGTCTATGTTACCTATATGCTAAAAATTACTATTTATGTAGGTTATCCAATGTCAACAGATGACCCTGGAAATCCTAAACCCTGGAAATCTCAAATATGTCCAGTTTAGGCATGTAAGTGGGTATCTAAGTTAAAAGAGTCCAAATTTCAGATGCTTATGTCTCTTCATCATTTATTAGCCTTTTTACACATTTCACTGCACTCTGCACTATAAATCTTGATATACAGTATACATCCATGGAGCCAAAGCACCTAAATTCCACTCTCAGAGATGTTGAGTGCTCTAAGTATTACTGCTCTGAGTCCCACAACATCCCTTTATGTATCTGGGCCTTGGCATCTTCAAAACACTAGTAATCAGATTTAAGTAGTCTACAACAAATAGAAAATCCATTTCACCTTTCAACAATCCTCTAACAGCTTCCTGAGGCTAAGCTTCAAACCATCTCATCTCACCAATGTTTCCAAAATAAAAATAGGGCAATAAATTGCCAGATAATAAAATGGTATGAGAGACAGTTACTGCTCTTCTGTTTCACACACTTGTGGGTCAAATCACTTGGTTGCATGTGTAGAGCAAGCCTGTTCACAACTGTCGTTAGAGTACTACAGATGGAAATCTTGACACCATAGTTGAACCCAAAGTACAACATTTAGGATTCATGTAAAATAAATTTTATATTTTTAGGTTCAAACATACTCACATCATAGAATCCACCATCTGCACCATTCTGATATACTGACAGGAAAAAGCATACTTCATTTGGCTGATTTTAATAAGCCCGCTTCTTATACAGTGTTCCTGCAATAATACAATCAGCATTCACCTAATTTAAATCAAAATCTCATAAACAATGAGGAGACATATGTATAAAAAGTCAACTGGTTTAGTGTAACTGTAATCAGCCTCTAAATAATAGAGATAAAAGTTCCAAGTACAAATGTACATTTTCTGCGCTATGAAAAATGCAGTGAAATTATCATGATGGCTTTCAAACAAACAAACAAACATAATTAAATTAATTGAAGACTGTAGCGACCATGATAAGACTCCATATGTTTCTCATTTTAGCAGCATGGAGCTTGCGAAAGCCACCAAATGGATCATAGCTGAAAGAAGAGCATGATTTAAGAAGAAACTGTTTGATAGAATTATTGGTTCATGTCTATTACATGAGCTCTTCATTGATTCAGCTCTGAAATCTAATTTGCTTTGGTTACCTAGAGATAGGGGTTGGGACAGTGAGTTCATTAGCCTGGAAAATTTTATCTGCCTTACCAAAAATGGAGCAATGGTAATACCATTGACAAATTGGTATAATCTTTTATGTTTGCTTACTTTTCTGTTGTTGAACATCAGAACTGTGTAGAGTTTGTCACCCATTTCCATGCTCTTTGGTGTTGCTATGACAATGGCAGGCACATAATATTCACTTCCTGTCTGTGTCCCAGTTCTGGCAAATACGTAGTCTCCAACCTGCACATCAGGAAAACATCAGTTTGCAAGAAGCGTGTAACTTATGAGTTTTACAAGACACAAAAAGTAAATATGAAAATATTTTTTTTACAGGAATCATCATTCTCACATGTTCCCATGCTTTAATATAGATCTTTAAAATGCAAGAACTTGGTCCTTGCATGTACCAATCGCTTGTAATTTCCACTGAATCAGGGAGAGAACATAAAACAAAAATGAATGACAGAGCTCTACTAAACGTACCAGGGTCCAATAAGCAAGTCAAACTGAATGAGGAAACTTTTATAACTCCTAATTCCCTTAGACTTTATGCAAATTTATACATATTTAATGAGCTTTTAAACCAACTTTGGGAATTTTAGAGAATTCCGTATATAACTAACCTATAAAAAATATTTTAAAACTTAACATAGAAGTCACAATGTTCTATCAAATTCTGCAGATCTTCTCTAGAGTTGGATGTTCCCTGTAGAAAACTAGGAACCTCTAGATCAGGATTTATCTTGATATCAAATAGGAAAAAAAAAAGCATGTCTCTAGTTTGAAGTGTAAGATAGAAGTTACAAAAATGCTTCTTGCATTCAAAACGACTGTATCTATTCTGGGTCCTTTTTGTATCTATCATCTCTCTTGTGTAAAATAAGAATCACCTGAAAAAACAACTGTGATTACAAAAGTCAGCTGATACATTTTAAATAAAACCAGAAATGTACTAAGAATTTTTTTCCATTATCGTTATTTGGTTTAATATAAGGTTGTTTGCGGGATTTAAAATATGCTGAGAAAAATAAAAGGCTATAACCTGCTGTTCATCACACTGTATATAAAAGGGTCTCCTTGATTTCTAATCCCTGTGTTAGGAAACAATCATTTTGCTGACAAAAAGCTCACCTTTCTTCCATAGGGAGGCAAATATTCATTTTTTATACAGAAAATAATACAGAATTCTAATTAACAAAGGATAGGATAGCAAAGAAAAAAGCTCCAAACAAATTAAAAAGTAGCTGTGAAAAATAGCATGGCATTACTATCACTAAAAACTCTTCTTTAAAATAAATAGTTTTATATAAAAGTAGGGGTTTTTTAATCTATCCTTTATTCTATGTGTGACCAAATGAACAAAATTAAAAGTGCATATTTGCTGTGATAAAAAAATACAATTTTTCACCTGCAGATATGGGCATGGCATAGCACCTCCCACAGGTATAATGAACTTCACAGGTACAGTACAGGTCTCCCCATTGTTTAAGTTAACAAGTGCACAGGTAGAACTGATATTCTTTATCACAGTTCCTAAAAAATAACATAATAAAATATTCAAATGATTTTTCTTTTAACACTGAGGTCAAATGCATTTGTATTGCACACTCTTCATTTTTCATTTAGCTAAGTTAAGCTGTGCCAGGGAAATAAAGACATTTGTACCTAAGAAAACAGTCTTAGTAACCATTCTTAATAATGCCATTAAACGAAGAACAATTCTCAAGCCCAGGTCTGAAATGTGTAAGTTGGTCTGGTGGGTTATAGCTAACATAATTAAACTATCTCCACAGTTAAAAATAAGTAATTATAAAAACCTCCACAACAAGTAAAGGTAACACAAAAGCAAACACATACACGGGTTTTTTTATGAAACAAAAGAACATGATTTTACCAATTGATCTTTCTGATTCAAAACTCAATAAAAAGGCAGAAGCACTTAGTGAATTATTTGAACACATGCAAAAGCTTGTTTTTCCCAAAAGCTCAATAGAAACATTTAAGGGAAACATCAAAGTGGTTACTCATACTTGGATACTCATTTAAAAGGATTTCCTTCTGCACTTTTCTTATATAAACATGACTAACTTAAAAAGATCTGTCTTTTTATAAATGCATATTTGTGCATACACAAGATATATATTCTTTTTTCATGCATATGCACATGTAATATCTAATCTGATTAAGGTAGAAGTAGCTAATTATGAGCAAAACTAATGATTATCAGAATTAAGAAACTCTAAACAGTCTTTAAAATGTGGACAAAAATATATACCTGGACAATAAAATCCTGTGATGTCTGATCTTGCAATCACCTTTTGGCTTTTGTGAGTCACAAATACTTGGCTTTTCTTGGTTTTTTTAGATTTTGACTTCACAGTTTCTTCTTCAAGTCTCTGTAATTTGAGACAATTATATTTTTCACAACCGCTGAGCCAGTCAGCCTCAATCTATCCCTTGGAATTGACTAAAAATTTAGTCAATGCAATGTTACAACCTCCGCAGACAATCTACAGTAAACTGGAATTATTTTAAACATTCAGGATAGTTGTAAGCAGAGGAAACAACGCTATAGAAAGTAATCACAGATGAGATCATCTAAGAGTCTTCACTATAAAATCCTATTCTACATGGTCATAACAATACCTGTGTTTTCAAGTGTTCAGGAAGAAATTTACCTTGCGGAATTATTACTCTGTCTGCCATTTTCCTAAAAAAAAAAAAATCAATTCTTTTTCAAGGATGAGGTAATGAAAAATCAACTGATTTTGTAGAATAAGTTAAGGTGCTATACACATTTAATTCTGTCTAGATAGGTGAGTCTTCACAGTAATCTTATTTTCATTCAAAGTAACTCACCTCACAGAATGACTGATGAAAAATCAAATATGGAATCAAAATTTAAAAGAAAATGAATCTTGAAGTGTCTGAAAAAATAGTTACAAGCTATAAATTCCAAATTAAAATTTGCAGCACTTTTTAAACATTCCAGCTTAGCAAAATATTGCACCACATTTTCCAGAGCTGCCACTGTCCATTATTCAGCCCTGCTACTTTGGGCTCTTCATAGACTAATTGTTCTCCCTGTGATGCAGCTTCACAGACTACAGCTCCTGTAATGTACCACACACATACAGAAACTGGAACTTATTTCTGAATTGCTCATAATTAGGTCTTGGGGACCATGCACCAGATAGTAAGCACAGAAATACCAGCGCAGTTTGCTGTGGACTGACCCAACTCCTAGAAGTCAGCGACTGCAATTAGTAGTAACTGAATGAAGAATGCAAAAAGCATGATGGATCTCACACCACAACTGAGGCAGAGAGCTGTGTTTTTCACAATATGTGAAAAATAGTCAAAGACTCACAAATATCAAGTGGATCTGTATAAAAACATACTGCTGAGCTGCCTGAATTTCTTCATACCTGACTTTACGGTCACCATATTCTTTCATATTAAAACCGTTTCTATCTCACATTAAAATATATAGAGTTTCAGTGTTATTTGCCTTTAAAGTAAATTATGTTCCTGAATCCTTTTTTTTTTCTAGATGAAAGAATTTTTTCCCATTAAGGACATCTCTCTTACAGGAAGTTTTGAGAGAACTGGAGTATTACATGAATATGTCAGAATGCGAAAGAACACATTTTGCTTTCCTGAAAAGATTTCATTAAAACTGATGGCACAGCAATGTTTTCTTTGTTCTTGAAAAGTTTGTAATTTGAGTATTTTTGTAATCCCAGTATTTTTACAAGTATATTTTAGTAATCCTCGAGGATAACACTATAACTTATATTTACTACAATTGCAAACTAATTCTTGAAAAAGTCTATTTTCTCCACACTGTTCACAATAATGTTTCTCAATAAAAATTATAAGCAAGGACAATTTAAAATAAATCAGTTTTTCTGTTAATTTTTAAAACAATTTGAAAGCACCCATCTTATATTTGATTTCTTTGAATCATAAAAAGACACAGCTTGAAATCTCGAACTTTTCCACAGACCTAAACACTGTTCTGGTAATGATGATGGGGAAGATGGGAATAACTAAATTGTTTGCTCTCAGATTCACTATAACTGTCACAAAACTTTTTTCCAGTCTTTCATGCAAAAGTCATAAACAGCCTTAAAAAAAAATCCTAAAAATAAGAAAGGCAAACACAAAAAAGGCAAAGAGGTATTTTAAATGGGAGATATGTGGGGGTTTTCTAGTTTATTCTTTACTGCTATAGAATATAAATAATATCAACAGTTCTGTTTTTCAGAGTCAGTCTGAACCAGAGGCTCCTCACAGCAGTTAACTGCCTGCTTGAAGTATAACATAACAAAGGCTGATTTGAGTGGAGACACAGCTCCACAAACACAAAAAGGCATTTGGGTAAACCATTTACTTAATTCCTCAGGCTACAAAGGGACAGCTGCTGATGAATATTTATTATCAACTAATTAGTAATGCTTGACTAATAACTTGGGCAACTTCCAGCACTCTGCATTAATCCAAACACTAAAGACTGCATAGGCATTCACAATGAGGGCACCTAGTCCTGCAGAATTCAGGTGGCTCAGAAATACTCTCTAAATTCAAATACAATCACGGAATCATAGACTAGTTACTGTGGGAAAGGACCTCAAGATCATCTATTTCCAAACCCCCTGCCATGGGCAGGGACGCCTCACACCATGTCACCCAAGGCTCTGTCCAATCTGGCCTTGAACACCACCAGGGTTGGAGCATTCACAGCTTCCCTGGGCAACCCAATCCAGTGCCTCACCACACCTACAGTAAAGAATTTCTTCCTCATATCCAATCTAAACTTCCCCTGTTTAAGTTTGAACCCGTTACCCCTTGTCCTCTCACTACAGTCCCTCATGAAGACTCACTCCCCAACATCCCTATAGCTCTCCTTCCGATACTGGAAGGCTGCTATGAGGTCTCCAAGCAGCCTTTTCTTCTCCAGCCTGGACAGCCCCAACTGTCTCATCCTATCTTCATATGGGAGGTGCTCCAGTCCTCTGAACATCCTCATGGTCCTCCTCTGGACTTGTTCCAACAGTTCCATGTCCTTTTTATGTTGAGGACACCACAACTGCACACAATACGCCAAGTGAGATCTCATGAGAGCAGAGTAGAGGGGCAGGATCACCTCCATTGACCTGCTGGTCACGCTCCTTTTGATGCAGCCCAGTATACAGTTCATTTTCTCATCGACCAACACCCTCAAGTCCTTCTCTGCAGGGCTGCTCTGAATCTCCTCTCTGCCCAGCCTGTAGTTGTACCTGGAATTGCTCCAGTAATCTGTCTCAGACAAATCCATATCTTCTTCTCACACAGCCTTCAGGTGTTCAGCACAATTGACCAGGCACTGTCAGAGTGCCTATTTCTGAGATATCATCCTCCAATACTTTTATTACTGATTAGCCCTCATTCTCAGGGATTTTCACCCTGATTAGCTCTGCTTCTGTTGAAGGCGACACATTAAACCACAGAAACTGAAGGACACTTCACTTACCTCTGCCATACCTGATGCATTTTTAAATTCCTTTTCAAAAATATTAGGTTTTGCTATACTCTTCTACTTTTCTATAAGTAAGAATGGATAGGCAGACTACCCACAGATTACCATGTGTCTTGTCTCTAACTTTGGCTATTCACAATCCTGACACCTCCAGCGCCAAGCAGCCACTGCTCTTCCCTGGCTTTCAGTGACAACAATCTTGTTCCATGTAGACAAAAGTCCAATTTTATGAAAGTGCTTAACTTATAGATATACATCTGTCCAGCAGGTTACTTCACTGATGACAATGGAAAATTTGACCAAACATTTCTAGGCAGTTATAATTTTTTGTTGTTGCACTATTTGCAATGCTTCTTTTCCCTTTTCTCCCTAAAGAGATACAAGAACAACTGCAGGCAATCCAAGCTGTTTCGGAAGCATGAATGGAAAAGAGTTATCAACAGACAGTGATTAGTGATCCTTAAACAGTGAGGAAGAATGGGAAGTGTAAGAAATAGAACACCAGGAAATAGAAGAAACTGCCAAGGGAGATCCAGAATTTCCATTCTTGTAAAGAATCAAGTCCCAGTTATACATATTTCATTTGGAATAGTTAAATCAGTTACACATGAAATATATATTTTCAGAAAGAACAGAGTCAGTGAGCCACTAGAAGTCCCTTTCTACCCAAATAAATAAGCTTCATGAAACACATTATGTTTATTAACTACTTTAAGGGGGGGTTCATACCCATGGTGACCATTCAGTACAGTCACAAAAAGTAAGCCTTGCTCATTTTAGCTCATCCTAATGGAAATATGGTACCTTAAAACATATATTCATAATGAGAATTAATCCTTAGCAATGAATGCAGCTTTATTTCTCTGCAGGATCTGAATTCCGTTCATATGCAGAAACAAAAATATTTAGTATGAGAGGAAATATTCTCCATCATTCTCAAAGGCCAGATTATAATACAGAGGAAAGAAATACTCTATGTGAAAATGTCAGCCATTAACAGAATACATCAAACTCTCCTGTAGTTTATCATGCTTGGAGAACAGTAATGTCATGACTCCAGTAGGCTGTCTAACAAGAAGTAGGTAAGGCGTTCTGGACAATTCCTTTTACTAGGTAACATGATATTGTAAGCAGCTTTATAGTTCAGTGAAAAAAAGACATAGTAAGAAATGATGGCTGACTGTTTGGGAACTGAGTAAGCCAAGTATAATATAGTCTAGTATTAGCCCCCAATTAGATAATCATAAATATTCAGTGTTTTATATTTTGCTTGATAAAAGCCATGTGTTTTCTCATTTCCTAAAGCATTTACTTCTTGCATCACTAAAGGCCTTCAGTCATTTCACAGCCCTATGCAGACAGATGCCTACCTCATCCTCCTCGAGTAAAGCAGACGCTGGCATACCTTGCTTTTCACAGATACATGTAAACCTAGCAGCCTGAACACAATACCAGAGAAGATCAGAACACAGAAGGAGGATAACCAGGTCATTAATTCAATTGTAGGCTTAAACAGAAAGCTCTCATAGCAAAGACATCCAAAAAGGATTACTAATTCTTTTAAGAAGTTGTGTAGGTAATTAAGAACCCTTAAAAGCTACAAAACTAAGTGGGTGTATTTTTAATTTAGTGGAAAAAATAAAATAGCAGGAAATGTAAGACTGTTTTGTTGAGTATACTTCCAGGATAATTGTGATTTTTCTACCATCTCACAATTACAATTTTCGTTCAGTGCAGTATCAGCTATTTCCTTGATGTAATGTATTTCAGCTGGCAGTTTATTTTCTTATACTCATTTTGTAGATAGACATCACAGTTGGAAAAATCTTTGACAGCATTTTTAAAAGCCTCCTTTTTTTTTTACTGTTTTTCCACCACATAAACAGAACTCTTAATTACATCTGCATTTCTGCCTCTCACTCTTAATGCCTTTCAGTTGTAGATTAGCAGTTACTGAAGATGGTATTCTGATTAGGCTCCTAAAGCAGGTTGACTCAGGATAAATGATTGCACAATGGTAATCACATCATGTCTGAGAGCACACATTGGTAGTTTCAAGGCAACAGTAAAATTACAGTCAACAAATGAAACGTGAACATGTTTCTGATGCTCTTATATTGGGACATTGTATGGCAGAGGTAAAATAATAGTCAAAATAGCCACATTAGCAAAGCAATATTTTCAGACTAATGTAAAATAAATCAAGATCATCTGTTTTTTGAAGACACTAAAATGTTTTCAAACGTACAGACTTAATGAAAAAAATCTCAAAACTTACATAAAAATGAATGCGATCCTTTCATAATCACTTATTTTCATGGCCTGCGCTATCATAATATATCCTATTCAATTTAAAAACAATGTTTTATAACTTATGTCACAGAATGTAAAAGGCCACAGCTCATTGTGAAAATTATTGCTGATCTTGGTGAAAACAGAGGTATATCTCAGTCAAGAAGCGTCAAATAAAACAAAAGATTTTGTTATACTCTGGTAAGCAGAGGGTATGGATACTTGGCATAATTCACAGTTATAATTTCCATTGTACATTCGCATTCGTTACTGAGTATGTATTCACTGTGCTCATTTGAGTTTCACTTAGCTTACCCTCTTCAAATTAATGTGTGTGTATATGCATGTATGTATTCCTAGACATGTATATATCAGGGCAAAAAAAACCCCACTATTATAGAATCATAGAATCATAGAATAGTTAGGGTTGGAACAGACATTAAGATCATCTAGTTCCAAGCCCCCTGCCATGGGCAGGGACACCTCACACTAAACCATGACACCCAAGGCTGTGTTCAACCTGGACTTGAAACACTGCCAGCGATGGAGTATTCACAACTTCCATGGGCAACGCATTCCAGTGCCTCACGACCCTTACAGTAAAGAACTTTCTCATTATATCCAATTTAAACTTCCCCTGTTTAAGTTTGAACCCGTTACCCCTTGTCCTATCACTACAGTCCTTAGTGGAGACTCCCTCCCCAGCATCCCTAGGCCCCCTTCAGATACTGGAAGGCTGCTATGAGGTCTCCACACAGCCTTCTCTTCTCCAGGCTGAGCAGCCTCAACTTTCTCATCCTATCTTCATATGGGAGGTGCTCCAGTCCCCTCATCATCCTTGTGGCCCTCCTCTGGACTTCTTACTAATGCTGTATTATGTAGCATTCATACTCAAATGATTTGGAGAAAGCTGAGGTTCTTAACGACTACTTTACCTCAGTCTTCTCTGGAAAATGTTCTGACCATACCACCCAAGTCTTGGAAGGCAGATGGAGGGACAGTGAGAATGAAGACCCTGGGCCCACTATAGGAGAGGATCTGGTTCGAGACCGTCTTAGGAACCTGAACGTATATAAGTCCATGGGACCTGATGAAATCCATCTGCAGGTCCTGAAGGAGCTGGCAGATGAAGTTGCTAAACCACTGTCCAT
>JASSUY010035661.1:16787-33741 GCA_032466535.1 Forpus xanthops
AATGCTATCAGTACAAGAACACCAGGGTTTTAGGAGAAAACGCGTTTCTTTCCCTCCAAATTGAAGTCAGTAAATGTAAAATATCCAATGGTATTGCATAGCAATGAAAATTTCAATTTCTTTTCAGAAGCCACTGTCAGAAATATGCCACTTAAACCTACTATCAAAATGAACAAAAATTTTCTGAGCTCTTCATCAGCCTGATAATAACACTATTGTCTCAGTGACTGAGCACATAAACCCAAAAGAATTTTATTCACAGAATTCCACTAAGATTAGACAGAGCAAGCAGCATTAGCAAATCGTAATTCCTAATTTTTACCACAAAAGTTGTATACATTCAGAAATAGGACATGGGACCGAAAAACAGAGCTATTACATATTTTGAAAAGAATTGGTATAATCATAGAGCTACAGAGGGGAGAAAAACCTTGAAGGGTCTCAGTGGAATTAATAAAAAAATAAAGACAAAACATTTATCATCAGTGTTATTTTTTTGTCACCTAAAATAATTACAGCTGTAAATGGTATTAGAATACAATCTGAAAAAAAAGTATCTTATTTATTTAAGCGATTCTAGTCAAAGCTTTCGTAAGTTTACTGAATGACAGTAGTAGTCAAATAATTGCGTTACTTAAAAAAAAACCACAAAGGTAGGTCAAGAAAAGAAATAGCTTAGAGATCTAATGTCTTTGTCCTGTTGAATTCTGATGTGTTTTTTTCCAACATTTAGATAATATCTCTCATACCTCTCTCTCAAAAGAAAATAAATTTGTATCTTATGGGTGCCTCAGTTACATTCTTGGACCCATAGTATGGTGCTAGGCAGTTAGCAGTAAAAAGCAAGCCACTCATTTAAAAGTCAGTCTATGGATTTAGGAGCTTTATTGTAAATTAAAAGCCTGGCTACCACTGTATGTTTGGGGGATATTCCTCCTTAGGGGTTTCTGCTGTCAAGTTTATTCCTAGAAAGTAAAAGAATTATGCCATTTTTCTAGCACTGAACAAACGTTTATTATTTCCTATTCTACTATCTGGGTCACTTAATCCTACTTTTTTTTTTTTTTAAAGTATGTCAATGTGCAGAATTACCAGTATTAAGCAAAGCACGTGGGAGTGAATATTCACTACATAAGAAAAATCTGAAATTAGACTACAAACTTGATAAATTTCTGATGAGTTTACTTGCCTTTCATAGGATTTAATTGCTTGTTCCAGCTTCTCTTTATAGGCATCAAGATTCACTGCCTGAGGATTAATTAGTGTGATCCACTTCTTGTTGTTGCTAACGTGGGCCAATGGTAGGATCTATTATACAATAGAAGACAAAAACTTCATTTATCATAGAATTTTTCCTCCACCAGTATAACTGAATGCCTATGAGTCCATGTCCAAGAATCAGAACAGCCAGAGGGACCACTGGAAGGCTGCAGGCAGATCTGTGCACCCCAAAGAAATGACAGTATTAAGACATATATTCCAGCCCGCTCATAAAATCTTCTGAAATGACACAATCCCTTTATGTAGAAGTTGCAAATTAGGATTTCTAACTACTACTTAAGTCTAACTAAATCAGTACTGTCAAACAATTCACTTTAATAATGGAAGGGTTGGTCAGAAGGGAGACAGGAATGTCTGAAGTACATCCATATTCCAGGTTGTACTGCTTTAAAACAACACTCTGTTAGCATCTAATTCTAGCATACAGGTGTGTTAGTTACTTTTTTAACGTATTTAATACTCTTATTCTGGAGGACCATATTTTCTAAGGAACTGGAGTACTAAAAACAGAGACATTTTTAACCACTGCACTGATCACCAAAGAATGAAAAAGGTGGATATTGCTCACTGAAACTGGTCTTACTTAACCATAATAAGACTTAGAAACGTAACCAGGCTGGGCAGAATCAGGAACTTCAATACCTTTCAAATCTCAAAATACAGCATTGGTGTAAGTCAACTTCTTTACAAAATAAAAAGTCACACACTTACAAGTAGATCTTCAAAAGGCAGAGAAAAAAGTAGAAAAGGATGACAGAGAGGAGTACAGATGCTTTCTCAATCTGTCAATCCAAAGTCCCATCATTCAGCCTCTTAAATTACTCAGCAGTTCATGTAAGTAAAGTATTCTGGTTTTGGCAGAGATAGAGTTGTTTTGTTCATTTTTTTTTTTCTCAGTAACCAATGCAGTGCTGTGGTTTGGATTTAGTGTGAGAACAATGTTTATAACACACTGATGTTTTAGTTGTTGCTGAGTAGTGTTTACTTTAAGCCAAAGACTTTCCCGTCTCCCATGCTCTGCCAGTGAGGAAGTACACAAGAAGCTGGGCAGGAGCAGAGACAGGACACCTGATCCAAATTAGCCAAAGGGATATTCCATACCACAGAATTCTATGCTCAGTACAGAAACTTGGGTAGTTGACCAGTAGCCACCGATCACTGCCTGGGGATGAGCTGGGCATTAGTCAGCAGGTGATGAGCAACTGTATTGATCATGACTTGTGTTTCTTGAGTCTTACTCCTCTTTCTCTTTTTCCTAATATTATTTTTTATTGTTATTGTTGCTCTTATTGTGACTATATTTTACTTTATTTCAATTATATAGCTGTTCTTAACCCACAGGTTTTGTGTTTTTCCAGTTCTGCCCCACATCCCACAAGGCAGAGGGGAGGACTAGGGGGAGTGAGCAAGCAGTTGTGTGGTACTTAGTGGCTGGGGTTAAACTATTACAAAAAAACTATTTTATACAACAATGTCTTGATAATGATTACAAACAGAAAAAAAAATACAAGAAATAAATGGAGAAGATGGGGAATGTTAACTCTCCCTAGAAATGTCACCAACACATATGGTTAAGTGAGAAGCTTCTCCAAGTGCCTATCTGAGACCAGGATATAGATGACAAGAAGATGGATGAGGTTCAATTTAAATAAATCTAAAGCCCCCATTGGGGGAATAAGGGAAGCAATCAGAAAACAAAATACTAAAAAGACTTCTTCAATGAGAACATTTTTCATTGATGTTTTATTTGTGTTTGAATCATTACAGCCTAGCTGGATTCCAAATTATTGCAGTATGACCATTTTTTCAGAAGCAATTTATATTTATTGTATATATTTAACTACCTATGAGATTTGTATCACTTTAAATTCCCTTCTCTTTCTGAGGACATCCTTTCTCTCATTAATAAATCTGTGTCACATCAGTGCCAGACAACATCTAAACTCCTAATATTGAATTAATCATAAGATCTCTTAGAAGCTAAAGTTAATGGGAACATGTTAGTGTTAAGTATCTTGCCAGAGCCAGATGAGGTAAATCTCTGCCCAGAACTGTGAGCCATGAAATCTCTCTACCAGTCATTTTCTGGAGGAGCTTGAAAGCTGACAGGAAAGAAACGGAGTACCTCTCTTCCAGTTTCATAGTGAAATGATTGCTGTATGCTATGTTACTCAAACCAAGTTAATAAAAATTCAGCAGGGCTTCACCATGCAGAAGCCCGCTGTTACATTTCCTAACAAATGTCTAGAGTAACTCCAAGTACAAACAGCATCACCTGCCAAATTAATATTTAATACAGTTTATAAAACACTTTGAAGAGAATATGAGGGGCAGACAAACAAAATCACATTATTATGGTATTGAAGAGTAAAAGCAGAACAGAATGTGTTCTTAGCAAGTAGTAAACTTGAAATAATATGTGGAATGGCAATTAGAGCTTCACGATACACAATTTATTGCAAATTTTACAGTTTCACAATTGCCTACACCTATCAGAATTAAATTTTAATTACTGAATTCCAATATTTTCAAAAGGTCTTAGCAGACCCATGTAAACCTTGAGAATGTTCAAATCCATGAACTGTGCACCTGCAAAGTTTTCCAAATGAATTTATGGACCTAAAAAAAATACTCCAGTAAATTAATAAATCTCAAGTAGAGGCTGTGGTGCTCAAGAAACTGCTGAATACCTGATGGCTGCACACTGCCATCAACTGGTAACTGTAAAGGAAAAATATATCGCTCTAAAACTTAACAGTAAAGTCTGTGCGAAATACTATTAACTATCAGTTTTATCTTCTTACTAATGCATGAATAAACAGATATGTATTACACATTTAGTGGACATCAACCATCTACAATAAACATTTGGGAATGCAATTATGACATTTATAGAAATTAATAAAACCATTTTTTTAGAAGCAGTATCAAGGGGTTTTTTTGTTTGCTTCGAAACAGTGTGTGAACATTACCTCATCAAATACTTTAGAAACTACATGTTTGTCCAGAACTGGGATGTATTTGGTACCATGAGGAACAGCAGTAGGAGCTAAGGCATCCATGATGGTGAGTCGCCTAGCAACCAAGCCATGGGTCTTTAACCAAACAGCTGAAGAGATATCTAAAAAACTGGAAAAAAGAGACTGTTAGATGTAGCATAAGGTAGAAAAACATTCAAGAAGAAAATATAAACAATAATTTGCGTGATGTACGTATATACGCTCCCAGACATACCTTTTAGATGCCCTTTTCACAGATTTCTGCACCTTCAGATCTAAGATGAAAATTTGCATTTCATTAGCTCACAATTTTTGTGCATACGAAAATACACAAACATAAACTGACATATAATAGCATTTTTTTTATTTTAGCTTACTAGCAGTGTCACAAAGACTTCACAGTAATCACAGTAATGTCTAATTAGAATGCCAAATTAATCAATAAGAATTATGTTTCCTGTGTTTCATGTTGCTTGATCAATACTAACAATACTACTAGATGACTCATGAGCCCCAATTAATCAATGAGGAAATTTATAAAATAGTTGGGGAATAATTTAATTTAAAAGAAAAATATACTCAGTATGTATTTATTTTTTATAAATAAAAAAAAAAATAGTAACTGGTTTATTTCCCGTTTCAAGATGTGGTACCAATACTAGTGATATCACTAGCAAGATGGCCAGGAGTGGCTAATCTGAGGTATACTGCTATGAAAATCTGCATAAAAGGCATATAAAGAAATAAGACACTGAAATGTAAAAAAAAAGTCAAACTTCTTTAAGTATATAGGTGACTTTTTAGAACAACTTAGAGGACCTAATATAAACTACAGAGTTGCATGAATTGCTGAGAGACAAGAAAGCTATCTGGATGTATATTCAAGTCCCACTGGAAATATATTGTCTCTATATATGCATCTATCCCAGACAGCATGTTTTTTGCAAGTCTAAGTATACTAATAAAGTGCAACCTCTTTTTACATTGGTACCAAAGAATTAGAATCACCATTCAGCTTTAACCTCAGCACTGAACATAACTACAAATTACTGTACCTCAACAATCTATTAGTGTATAAGATTCTCAAGATGTATTTATTCTGTTGATAAGAAACAACTGTGACATCCTTCCAGCAGTGTAAGGCATAATTTTATCACTGCTGCCTCATATTGTGGACATAACTCAGATGTTGCAAACCTAATAATTTGGGCACTGGCAGAAGTCTGGCCGCAGATGTAAGGGCCTTGTTACAATATCCTTCTGCACCTCTGGTTCTCTGCATATGAGCCCTGTTCCAATCCTTTGTGCTGCAGTTCTGCACACTTTTGCCTCAAGGGAGGCATCACTAGTTACAAACACAGCCTGAGAAATGTTATTGCCTGCCCCACCCAGGACTCCTGCTCTGGCAACTTGCCTTCCAAAGCCGTTGTACATTTCACACTCTTTCTGATAGAAAACCTCTTTTTTTCAGGAGATATTCCTTCCCCTGGACTTTCTTCCCAAGATTTCCTGAGGGTTCGCAGCAGGCTCGTCTTTGTTTGCTCTGTAGGTATTGCAAGGGAAAGAAAGGAAGAGCTAACTTACTGCTCACATACGTGCCTGGGATTTTTGAGTTCCCCTTTGCTATTCAGTCTCAATTTTTAAGGGAGTGCCTACATGAGACTTCAAAGACAATCAGTCCTAATTTGTACTTTGTACTTCCCCGAGGATGAAAACTACTTTTACATCAGCTGAGTAAACTTGGTTTCAGACTGCATACAAAGCATACTTCAAAGAAAAGCTTAGTGTTACAGGTGTAATAAGCAGAAATATTAGCGTAAGCAATGCTGTAACTAATGAAACATAGATCAGGTCTTAATTCTTGCCAATGATGTACTTATTTAGACTAAAAAGAGATAAGGGTTTAATAATTACTGGTAAAAAACTTTTTAAAGAGCTTTCAAAACAGCCTGTCAAGAATTTTTTTCATTGCGGTGCCTGTGACGAAGCATAAGTGAGCAGACATCTGTTTGTCTGTTTGGATCAAATAGGTTAAGATGGCCAAAAAGAAAAAACTACAAAAGTTAGAATTTCGGAAGGATGATTGCTTAAATCAGTAAAGGATTTATTTGTTCCTACAAGGGTGCTTTTCTGCTATTTTTAACAGAATCTTTTCAAATTAATGAATAAATTCTGCTAGTAACTACAGTTCATTTTAGTCTTACTTGCATATAATGCTTTCTTCCTTTGGGCTGGACTGTCAGCAGTGGTTTGCCAGGTTTGCTGATGTGGCTTCAGTGTTGGTTCTTCTGAAGCACAGCATGGCCTACTGCTAAGAGTAGAAGTACTCAGGTCCACAACGTGTTTATTTAGAGATGGCACAATATATATCTGCTTGTGAATTCTGCTTGTGACAAGAAGAAGAAACAAGCAGGAAAAAACTTTAAGTATATGACACTGGCTGAAAAAAAATGCTAAGTTGTAGTCTTCTGGAAATTTGAATACTAATTTCACATGCTTCAAACAGTACAAAATATTTTCTCTATTAACCAAGTCTGCATTTCAAAGGAGAGTTCAAAGGTTAAAATATTCTTATTACTTTTAAGGCAATACCCTCATATATTTTTAATAGGTTGTGAATTTTCCATAATAGCCACTTAGAATCCTGAGGGAAAGAGTAAACCTACAATCAGCAAAGAAAATAACTGTCACACAAATATATATATATATACATGCACATGTGCATATATATATACACATACACATTTATACCTATAACCTAGCATGAATAAAAAATAAAATAAGCAAATTCTGAAATAAACATCTGCATTTTCACACCGGACAACCCACCTGCCCTTCTACATGGAATCTTTCCACAGCACTCTCCACTTTTAATATATTTTACTTTCTTTTTAATAAATTTAACTTACTGTTTTTAATAGATTTCTGTCTTACAAATCTGGACATTATTAAATGTACTTTTTTTGGGGGGAAAGCTATTTTTTTATTAAGGCTATTCTCCTGTTGAGATTAGAAGTAGCTTCATATTTAAAGCTAAGTCTGTGTTCGTTCCGCAAACAGAAAGTCAGTGTAATCGGACATACAGAAAGCTTTTCCACAGTAGCTCAAGAGTCTGACTTCAGTATACTGTAGAAGAACCAATTTTTTAACTGCTGCTCTTGGCATCCTGAGTTTTTCAGCATGTTTTTCAACTGATGCTGAACATGAAACTAGTTTTAATGATGAGAAAGCAAGGATAAATATGGCAAGGACATTCAGACTCGCATGGTAAAATCAAAAATATGAAAATAAATAAGCTGAATTTCATTCATAGTCTTTGCCATCTTTTAAACAAATACATATATATGTAATTTATGTTTCAATCAGCATTTCCCAATGAGTGGCAATTTACTTATGAAGTACTGAGCCGGCTCTACGTATAGGCCAATAGTTTTTTGTGAATCCTCTCAGAGGGAGGAATTTTACCATATGCTGGAGACAGAAATATATTTTCATCTTTTTGCTTTAATTATTCCTAATAATTTGAGACTATTCAGATATCTGAGATAATTTTGGCTCAGACATCACAGTACCGATGTGTTTTTCTTTTACTGTCTTTTCCTGTGACTGTTTAATGCAAACAAACAAACAGAGAACCTTTCTTTTTCAAAGAGAAGAATGACAGAGGTTAAAAATGCATGGCAATGAGAAAGAAGAAATGTGACAGATAGCTCCTATCTCTTATTAACATAATAGCAATATGAGGATATACTTATTCTCTAAATAACTTTCTCCATTACAACAATCCATCATCAGACATTTGGCATGAAAGGTCTTCATTTTTTCCAGGTCTCTTTCTCCTTGTTCAATCTCTCTTTTCAAAAGATGTATGTCTTCACTCTGAAAAAAAGAAAATCATAGAATCACAGAATCAGAGAAACATGGAATAGTCTGAGTTGGAAGGGACCTTCAAAGGTCATCTAGCCCAATCAAATGTTCTATTACAATTACTCTTAAACATGCTTCATTTCTGAACTGAAATTATGCAAGCCATCATAATTCTGAATAATGTCTCAGGACATCAGCAAAATTTTGTATACTTTTTCAGGGAGCCTCCTGTGCTTGGCAATATGGACTTCCAAATTACTCTTCCTTTTTAGGAAAAGGAAGAGCATTCCCTAACAAGCCAGTTATTCCTTGAGATGCGAAAATCATCATGATACAAACATGAGAGATACAATCCTCAGTAGCTTCCCTCATTCTTAGCAAGCAAGCAAGTAAATAAGTAAAATATAATACAAGATATGTACATTACAAATGTTGTCCTGTCATTCTACAAATCACAGTTGTATCAGATACTGTCCCTGATAAATGGGAAGTGAAAAACTTGCTCTTCAAGTAAACAATGGAACTAAATAGGAATCATTTGGCCTACAGGAGAAAACAGGAAGGAAATTCCAACAATGACCCCTTTACAACTCCCACAGGGCCAGAAGGCTGGAGCTGAAGAACACAGACTGCCTCTCATCTTTCCAACATACTCAGTTTCACACAGTTCACACCAGCAGAGTCATGGAAATTGCCCAGTGCAGTCCGATACCTTTCAAGAGCTGGAGTATTTTCACTACAACTCCAGCTACTATCTGGTTCCTGAGTGCTCTCATTGTTCCACTACCATGATTTCTAAAAGTTGTGGAACTAATTAAACCTAACCTTAACTAAAAGCAAGAGTGTTTCTGATAGTCTATTCAGGGAATTGCTAGATTGAGCTGCTTAGTCACACATGATAAATCGCTACTATTGTGGTCATTTTACTCATAGATCTCTCCCCAGTGGCTACTGTAGAGCAAACTTCAGGCAAAATTCATAGAATCATTCCTTCATCATCATTCAAATTCAGCTCTGATATCTTTAATTTATTGGTATGATACAAACCATAGTTTGATTTTAAAAAGTAACTTATTTTGAGACCACAGGGATCATACGTGTCTCTTCCAGAGCTTAAATTGATTTATATATGTTTCAGGTTTTGGTTTCCAGGGGCTTTTTTTGCAACAGTAGTACTAAAAAGGTACTTTGCATATTTGGGCTTTTTTTGTTGTGATCTAGTACAAGTTCAGAAGAAAAAATATCAGACATTGCTTTCATACCACTTCAAATCTGACTAGGATAAATCCTCTTTTTCAATAATCTCTTACATGAAATCACAATGATGTGAGTCACAGTTACTTCAATAGAGTGATATGATATGAAGAAACAAACATTTATTTTCAGATACTCACAATAATAAACTCTGCAGCATCAGGATCAGTCAAATAAATGTTGTAATAATGAAACCGTCCCTCTGTTTCAGTAGATAGTTCATGCAAAAATTTATTAGCTTCTATATCATCACAGTTGAAAGACACAGTATGGATGGGAACTTTACAGTGAATCTGGACATGAGCCAAAATTATTGGGGGGGGCTGTAAATCAAACATGTATATTAAATATGTGGCATCTAGAAATGTATTTGTGGAAGCATGGAGAATTTTTAAGTATTTAATCAGTGATACTGTTGCTTAGAGACAGATGTAGAGCACTTAAAAGCATACATTTTATATGGATAGCTGTTTCACATTAAATAAAATGAGCTAATTGAAATCTGAATTTGAAACACTGATAATGCATTAAGGCATAGGATATTCTAATAAAATAAAGGGCTAGTTGTAATAAAATCAGTACTCTTTGTTTCTGAAACCTTAAAGCAAATTACTAAAGCATAGGAAATTAAACGACTATATTGGTGCTTAGTATCACTAGATATATATTACAATATTTTTTGACATATATAACTGTTGATATATTAAGCTAAATTAGTTCAATGAAAAGTTGATTCAATACCAGGAAACAAAATAGAGGTGGAGAAAATAAGAAACCTAGTGTTCCTCCTCCAAGCAAGAAATCAAAATTAGGTTAGAATATACAAGATGTACCATGTCTAAAAATGCTGAAGACTACAGTAGAGAGAAATTCTTGACTCACTTCTCCAACTCTTGGAGAAATTTTTTCTTTTCCTTTTTTTTCTTCCTTATCAAGGCATAAATAAAGTATTTATGCAATTTATGATACTTTCTGAAACTTAGATATATTTAATATTCTTCAGTAGTTAATTTCACACGGCCTTCAGCCCAGCTATTTGATTAAGTAAAGTCAGGACTCTGATGCATATTTGCAATTACAACCAAGCTAAATTTTCAAGGGCAAATAAAGTATTTTTTAAATGCCATTCTCAGCACACAGGCTAGTTTTCACCAGGCATTACAGCTTGAATTTTTTTTTTACGGTTTCTAGTTGGTGTTGCATAGGGTGATATAACATGGAATAGCATCATTTAAAGATATGGTAGCAACATACTCAAAAATAAAAACATACTTTTGATTACATTATCCACTTAAAACTAGACTTAAAGCAATTCCAGACTGCTGCTACTCTAGAATTGCACCTACATGAGATCAAATTTGACTCGGTAGGATAAAACTGGAATCATATGGAGATTTAATGGAACAGTAGAACAGATCAGATATTAGGAAAAACTTCACAGAGAGGGTGAGCAGGCATTGGAACAGGCTGCCCAGGGAAGTGGTGGAATCACTGCCCCTAGAAGTGTTTGAAAACCATGTTGATGGGGCCCTCAGTGACATAGTTTAGCGGTGGTCTTGGAAGGCCTGAGGTAACAGTTGGACTTGACGATCTTTAAGGTCTTTTCCAACCTATGATCTTTAAGGGCTTTTCCAACCAATTCTATGACTCTATGATAATATTAATGGTAACACCTTTATATGAGAAAAAAAAAATAGTTCCTTCTCAAAAAATGCCATAGCCTTTCTGCAAGTTCTGCAACATAATGTAAGAAGGTGCCTCCTTATATATTTAATGTGTTCTTTAAGGGAAAATGTTGAACATAAACTTGTGGGAGGGTAAAAGCAACAATTTTCTGTTTAGGATTTCAAGTTATCATGCAGGATTACAGGTTTTTAGTATCTAAATCCAGCCATATCATTGGACCATCATTATTTTTTTATTTTTAATCCATGATATGTTTGTACTAAGCTACAGAGACCTTCTATTTAACACAAATTCTAACCTTGATAGTAACATATCCATTTCATTTAATCTGTTTATTTAATCCATTACTAGATCCTTAAAACAACTCATGAGAAATGTCATGAGTAATCATGCACCAAAGACTGGACTGTGCACGGAGAGTTCTAATCAAAACCCCTTCACAAACAGTACATTTCTCAGATAACATTTTTCAATATTATGACAACATCTGACAGATTCCAAGAGACTCAGCTCTGCAGGTATGATACTCATCTCATACTTCAGCCTTCTGACATCACAATACTGCATTTTCTCTTTTCCAGCTTCAGAAATACCTGATCAGGTCTCCCATCAGTCAAGAGATAAATTGCCTGAGTGTCAGTATCAGCCAGAGCAATTTGGAGAGCTTTGAGTGTATTTGTGGAACTTCCAACCTAAGAAACCAAAAAGAAAAAACAAAGAGCTATAAACACTAACAGTTCTTTGTTCTTAAATTTGCAATGACAGTGTACCGATTTAAAGGATATTACCGAAACAAAACCAGTAATAAAATGGTGAAAATATTTATGTCATATAGCTAAAAAAATCAAAGCTAGTGTCAAAGTAGCATAAATTGGCATTAAAGTGGTATTCAGTGCTTATGCAGAGATATGAGCAAAATGCTGGCAACAGAAATATGACCTGTAAAAGCAAGAGCAACCACTGAAAGACTATAAACAGGTAGGAAGATTTAAAATGAAAAATACATTCTATTATATTTTCCCACTACAGCTCCTGATTGCCAACTCAACACACTCCCTTGGAAATACGTATTTTACTTAACCAAATAATTCAAAAGCTCCACAAAAGAGTTGCACAAGTTTATTTCTCAAAAATAGGTAAGGGACTTGCTGGTTTTCTGAGCAATATTTTTCCCAACCTATCTCTCATCTACCCCCTTACCACAGCAATGAAGACATCATTTATTATTTAGCACAGAAGTTAGCTATAACCACAAAACATATCCCGTAAAGCAATACTGTGCCCCCTAAAAATTACGATTTGAGCAATACTAGCGCTTTCCTTGTGTCTTTCACATATGCAGCAATCATGATTTGTCTTTTTCTTTTATACTAAATGCAACTCTAAACTCACCAAAATTCCTTTTATGGCTTACAGGAACCTAAGAACTACAGTTTATATCTTCAGATTTCCTTTTAAACATTCAGTGCACAAAACCTTCCATATTTAAGGGAAAGGTAAGGTTTTATCAGTACAGAAAAGTGTTTTATCATGTGTTAGTCATAATCTTTCAATGGAGCCAAAGTAAAAATCCATGAGAAGATATAAGCTGGTATAACACCTGAGCACCACTTTGGAGGGCAGTGAGGATTGTAAGTGAGGAGAGACTTAGGATATACTTATATAATGCGTTACAAAAGATAAATACAAATCCTTAACATTGACCCATACATACATGTATTAGATATTCTTTACTGTGAGGGTGGTGAGGCACTGGAACAGGTTACCCAGAGAAGCTGTGGCTGCCCCACCCCATCAGTGTTCTAGACCAGGTTAGACAGGCCTTTGAGCAACCTAGCTTTGAGCAACCTGGTCTAGTGGAAGGTGTCCCTGCCCATGACAGGGGAGTTGGAACTAGATGGTCTTTAAGGTCTCTTCCAACCCAAACCATTCTGTGATTCTATGATTGTTTCTTCAGTCTTATTTACTGTGTTAAAACTTCTTCCAATCCTTCCCTCCAGCAAACAGTTCTATTAGAAATGGCAAAGTAAGTAAATCAGGCAAAATGTATTAGGAAATGCACTCTGAGAGTGACTCTTTATGGCTGCACAAGGCAGTATGGGCCAGGCAACAAGATAGTACAGATACTTATAATCCTATCTTGTGATTCACAAACTATCCTTACCAGTACCCACTCATAACTAGCCTGAGACATTTACCCTGTGTTAAATATATCTACTATTCCCAATATTTTTTTAAGCATTATAAAGTTTTAGATACACATCACTCATTATTATGTGCAAAACAGCCATCCTGGCTTTTCTCAATAATGTCACATGATTTTGATCTGATTTGAAATGAAACAACTTCTTCCACTATATTATGGGAATGCATTGCAGATTATAATCTAAAGGAAATAACTATGTACCTTACGGTAAAAGCTGCTAATTTTAATTTCTCAGTTGCTACTACTACATACGAACACTG
Source organism: Forpus xanthops (assembly GCA_032466535.1). Classification (NCBI taxonomy): domain Eukaryota; kingdom Metazoa; phylum Chordata; class Aves; order Psittaciformes; family Psittacidae; genus Forpus; species Forpus xanthops. Next base: position 30,341 of record JASSUY010035661.1, read on the forward strand.
GTTTTATCAGCACTTAAACAAAGTTGACATGCTTCAACTAGGTGGCATAATCACCCGAAAAATTTTAAATGTTGTCACCTCTGAAGGATTTATAAGGAAGAGTTTGTTACTGTTTACGGCTCAGCTTCCTTATTCAACAGCCTGGGATCAAAGTGCATAAAATGAGATCAAAGAATCTACTCTGATTTATATTCCAGAGCAATCTTCTGTTCATTTCAGCTTCACTGTAAAGGCAGCTTTCTGATCTCAGACTTATGCTTGCACTGCTTTAAACAGACTAAAAGGTCAGCAGCACATGTCAAGCTTGAAAAGAGAGACTGTTCTTGTACCATTCCTTGTACAGATATCTGGATCTGAAATTAGAAGAAAACTTATAATCAACAATTTACAACTTCATGAATAATGATGAAAAAGGCCATTCCCATATACATATACAAGATAGTATCAAATTATAGTAGTTCAAAGTATTGTTGAATTTGCATGATGCTGAACTACGTGTATGGTTTAAAGAGAGCCAGCTTTTTAACTCTCAAGGAAGACAGTAAAATTAAGTTTACTAAACTCAGTTACAAGTAGTCACCAACTACTCAGTGAGGCCATACTAATAATTTCTTTTCTCCACGTATTTGTCTGTTTTCTGAGAATATCAAATTATTTATCTTGATTTGTAGTCTCAGAGGTATTATGTAGCTTCCCCAATTCCCTTGTCCCCAGGAATTTCATTAAGTCCCAAGAAGAGCTGTCATAATGCTTTTTTACTATATAAATAATAAATTTATTATTATATTTGCATTATATAAACATAGGGTTTTGTGTTAGAAAACACAGTACAGAATATATCTGCATTGTTGTATTACTGATTTTCAGTCCTGTACTCATAATATTGCTGTCCACATTTGACACATTAAATGGTCCTAAAGCTGTGGATGGTACAATTTGGTAGCTGTCTGTGGCTGACCAACAAGCATTTCTATTTCAGATAGAAATATACTCAGATTTTGACCACTTTCAGAGAAAGAATACTGTCTAGGTAGACAGACATTTGGTCTGAGTATGGCTGCTCTCAGGCTCCTATGAAGGCTGAAGTCAGCTATCTAATGCACCAAACAAGAGTAAAAATGCTCCTCCAGCTCACTGGAACCAATTTCCTTTATCACCTTCTGAGCTGCAAGTCTGCCAGCTACAGCCCTCACCTGTACAGCAGCCCTGCAGAAAGAGTGATAAATTTAGACACAGGGTCTGAGCACTGCCATAGTTCCTACAGAAATCATATAAGCTAGTGTTTGCATTGTGCCTACTAAACACAGCAGGTTGCAAGTTGAATTAATATGATCTTATAAACAAGTCCACTGTTAAAGGATTATTACACCTGACATACTCAGATATACTGAAGTCATCATCATCTATATTTTCAGCTTACTCAAGTCAAACAGTCAGTCCAAAAATACCCCAGCCATACTGAAAGAGAAGGCACAACTATAACTTTGTACAAACATGCTTTGTGATAATTACTTGCCATGTTACCTTAAGACCTTTTATCCAAAGCCAGGCATCTTGCAAATTTTCCTCATTAACTTCAGCAAGCTTCTCTTGCCATGCCAATGCTTGGGCACTAAATTTCACGAAGTTAAATCTCTTTTTGTGCCTTAGCTGTTCCTGAAAAATGCAGCACCTGAACTTTACTTGGTCTTAAAAGAAAGAATACTTGTATCCTGAAATACTGACTAGTAGGAGTTATTTAAATTAATATACAGTTGATTATATGGTTACAATAAATTATGATAATATTCAGTAATGGTGTACAGAGAGACATACAAAGACAGAGACAATTATTGCCTGGAATTATTAAGATTACTTGAACTTCCCAATGTAAGCCTCCATTGACTCATACTTGTCAAAAAACTTGAATAGCAAATGTCTAGGAGGGCAAGAAAGAGAGATACGAAACTGGGTGGGAGAAATGATTAAGAAAGCGGTGTAAGAAAGAGGTTATTACTGCTTACCAAAGGAAACTGTAATCAGAAATAAAGTAAGATCCTTTAGAGAGGGAGAATCAAAAGTAGAGCACTGGCAAGGGGAATTAAGACAGTAGGAGAGAATTAAGAACTTGCTGAAGTTGCTTTTGGACCAAAGTTATAAGGAGGGGAAGATTTATGCAAGCTAATACAAACTTTCAGAGCCTGCAGCTGCCTGCGAAACTTGCTGGCACAGTATCTAATAATTTTCTAGTGCTAGTGATCTGGCTTTAGGACCACGTCGTACTGTGTCCTAGCAGTTGTGCACTTAGCTCAAAAACCTCTCTGTTGTAGTTATAAATTTTCTAGCCCTACCAGTGATTCCAAGGAATGCCAGACTGATAGAATTTTTGTCAGCTACTCCTCTGAAGTGGAAAAAAAAAAAAATAACCAAAAAAAGTTAAGATTAGACAGTGCCAGCTTCTTTCTAATATTAATGTAAGCTTAGGTGACATCACTGTAAATTTCTAAAACTAGGTGAAACAAACTCTATCTTAGGTGTGCCTCCCAGTACTCACTGCTTTTGAGGTACTTGTGCATTTTGCAATGTTCTTAGTCACAGTAAGATGCAAGTTCAAAAAGTTCTACACCCTTTATTGTAAAAGTATGAAGGTGAATCTAGAATACATGTTACAAATCACAACATGCCAGTGGAATCAGATGACACTGCTTAAAAATAAAAATTAAAATGCCAGAAGGTGTTTCACTGCCTAGCTTTTTTGTTTGGGGGGGGGGGGGAGTTGGAGTGTGGTTGGTTTGGGATTTTTTAGGAGGGAGGTGGCTTGAGGGAAAGAACTACTTAAGCCTTCTTTTCCCCATATTTTTTCAAATGTTTGTACAAATAAAAGAAAAATATAAATTTTTAACTGAAAAAAACGATCACAGCAAGAAAGCTAAAAATGTTTTTATAAAGACGTTATTTTAAAAAAAAATATATTTTTTTAAATATTAGAGTAACAACCATCCAGGAAAGATCAGCCTGCTCTAAAATGCTCCTCAGTCTTCAGAATCATCACTTTATCATACCTGTATGAGCTGAAATATTTTCTCCTTCACCAGTGGCAACTTGTCTTTCATAGACTGGGATGTATCAATGAGAATATAGACATCATCTTCAAACACATTCCCAAAGAGCCCTCTACTTCCTTGTTGAAGCCACTTAATCCTCAGGAAGGAAAAAAAAAATAATAAAATCAAAACCTGCTCTGTAAGATTTTTAGAGCTTTGCTCATTAGGATCTAACAGGAATGATCTTTCTACCACTCCTTTACTTCTTATTCTCTTTCCCTAAGCACTTGCTACTAGTCACAGAAGCTGTATATTAAGCTTGATGAACCAATCCTACACCACTACATAACACAAGGCATTTTTATTTTCTAATTTCTG